>CM074728.1:102681716-102886716 GCA_037306005.1 Rhinophrynus dorsalis
AACAAACAAACAAAAAAAGGCTTTAACCCCTTGGTTGCTAGAGAGATCAAGAGGCCTCTCTAGCATCCAAGCAGTTAACCCTTTGAGTGCCAGAGGGATACGCAAAGCAATGCTTTGCATACCTCTCTGACACTCAGAGGGTTAAACAATAGCTTTTAACCTCTTAAGGACGTCCGATCGTGCATAAGACCGTCGCTTAAGGACCACGGAGTTTTTTGTTGGTTTTTTTTTTTCCTGCTTCCGGTTCAGGTCTCTCCGAATGGCGTGCAGCCGCGTGGGGAGCCCTAAATTCCATGACAGTCCTGGCACTTCATGGGTCCTTAACACAAATCTACCCATGACGTGCCAGGACCATCAAGGGTCGTTAAGGTGTTAAATAGGTATATAATCTGGTGCGGGGACACTAAGATTGCTATGGCCACACCCACGATTCAGAATGGATCCCTGGGCAGTCGCCTACTCAGCCTATTGGGAACTCCGGCCCTGGAAGGTGTTAACTGTCCCGTTCAAATCAAAGGGATTTGGGGGGGGGGATGTTTATGTTTTTCCTTTGCGCCTGGGAATGATTCCACTTTAACCCTTTCAGTGCCAGAGGCGGGCATCCAGCGCATTAAGAAGCAATGTGTTGGATACCTCTTTGGCATTCAAAGGGTTATTCGTCTGGAACACAAAACTGACTTGCACATCTTGGCATAACACAGCATTTTCCAGCTACTGAATCGATGGCCAAAATATTTTGAAAGCCTCAAATCAAAGCAAACCGTCAGATCAAGATAAATACCAATTACGATGCGCAATTAGAAATTCTAAGCCGTCCCTTGTAATTAAAGTGGATTTTAGCTCAAAATACTCCTTTTTTTTTTTTTTTGTTGGAAATAAAGCAAATGCATTAGGAAAACAAAGGAAAGATTTCCAGAGAAATGTTGGCAGCAATTTTTTTTTGAACTTCTTTTCTGGCTGTTTTCTTCCTCCTGCACAGTAAAGTAATACTTGACAGAGATGCATATGTTCTGGCAGTAATGTTTGATCCTGGCTCTAAAGGGAAAATTGAACCCATTTTTCTGTTCTCCAACCGGATTGTTCACTGAATAAATGTTCTCTTCAACAATAGTCTGTTGACTGAAACATTATTCTCTTTCACTAACTTTGACCATGGGCTTCCAGCAAAGTGCATATTAGGAAAATAAGCTTTGCAATGAAATCTGCTCCTGCGAACAGTAGGTTAGCTGCCAAGTTTGGGTTAAGGGCAGCTGGCAACATAAATATTAATAAAGGGATGTGTGTTCATGTGATAATCTGAACATAGCGCGTAGCATAACAATGCAGAGTATGTTTATAAAGATCTACACTCTTTGAACAGGTTATTCATGATGGAGAAATAAAATATAGTCTAGCGCTCTTAATGGCAATGGGGTTTTTTTCAGCCCAAAAATATTCAGAAACCAAGGAAAATTATGTGTAATGGGATCATAATATTTACTGTATAAAAAATATATACTGTAATGTTAATCCCTCAATCCCCCTCCCACCCCTTTTACTGATGTAACACTGCTCACCTCAGAGCAGCAAGACTGTCCGGATGGATCGCAGAGAGGGACAATCTTCAGTGAGCATAAGGAAAAACCTGAAATACCTGTCAAGGAGGGATTTCACTGTTCTCACAGTAAGAAGATTGTCCCTTGCTGTGAGCTCTCTAGTCTTAAAGGGATAGTAATACTTAAAATGTAAAAAAATATATGTTGTAGGGTTTATCACCCTGAGGAAAACAAGAGTATTCCCACTGCTGAAAGGTGTTTCATTCAAAAGTTATTAATTTTCAAAGTTGAATTTTTTAGGTGCAATATCACAGTGGCCTGAAATTGTACAGTGGCACTGTTGCTACACGATCCTATGGACAGCTCTGGTCCCGGGACCATAAATCTCCATAGGATGGTGTAGCAACAGCGCCACTGTACAATTTCAGGCCACCGTGATATTGCACCTAAAAAATTCAACTTTGAAAATTAATAACATTTGAATGAAACACCTTTCAGCAGTGTGAGTACTCTTGTTTTACTCTGGGTGATAAACCCTACAACATATTTTTTTTTTACATTTTAAGTATTACTATCCCTTTAAGACCAGATTCCACATCTGAGGGGAGGCGGCTTACATTAGGTAAAAGGGGTGGGAGGGGGGATACTTTATCATTCAATTACTCTTGAACTACAACTCTGACAGTATTGAAATAACACTCTCCATGGCCCAAATACTATGAAGATTAATCGGAGCTGCTGTTTTTGCGAAACATTAGTATGAAACAACTGGGATTTACTGAGATGTACTCATAAATTATAACTCATTCTTTCATCTTCATAAAACCTATACTTAATCCCTTGGATGCTAGAGAGGTCTCTCTGCATCGCTTCACAAGATGCTGGAGACTTTGCTAGTATTAACCCTTTGAGTACCAGATAGGTATGCAATGCGTTGCTTTTCAATGCGTTGCATACGCCTCAAAGTGTTAAATGGTATCAGTATTGAATGTATCCAAGTTCTAATTTTCACTGATGATTTAAGACCAAGTTAGGCTAAAAGTTCACGTACTTGTGAACAGAAAATTGTATCTGAGTTTTATTTATTTTTTGATTGAAGGAACTAAGCTATGCTAAAGTACTTATTATAAGAGACATAAAACAGAAAAAAAATGTATTTTAATCTTCCATGTGTACATTGGTAGTCACAGAATCACAAATACACAGTCTGACACTCCAACCTTGTTCCATTGTGACCAGCAAAAGGGCGACATCATAATGTTGCCTGAATGAAAAGAGAGACATCAGAATGTCTCTCACATCAAAAGGGCAACATTCTGATGTTGCATGCTTAAAGGGATAGTAATGTTTCACAAAAACAGCAGCTCCAATTAATCTTCATAGTATTTGAGCCAGAGTGTTATTTCGGAGTTGTAGTACAAGAGTAATTGAATAATAAAGTATCCCCCTCCCGTTCCTTTTGCCTAGTGTAAGCTGCCTCCCCTCAGATGTGGAATCTGGTCTTGAGACCAGACACAAGGGACAATTTTCTTACTGTGAGAACAATGAAACCCCTACCCCTGACAGGTTTTTCAGGTTTTTCCTAATGCTCACTGAAGATTGTCCCTCTCTGCGATCCATCCGGACAGTCTTGCTGCTCTGAGGTGAGTAGTGTTACATCAGTAAAAGGGGCGGGGGGGATACTTTATCATTCAATTACTCTTGAACTACAACTCTGACAGTATTGAAATAACACTCTCCATGGCCCAAACACTATGAAGATTAATTGGAGATGCTTTTATTGTGAAACACTACTATCCTTTAATGGTCGCAAAGTGATTGAAAAAATTAAAACAGAAGGTTTACACAGTTTGTATAACATAGCCAGAAAACTTGATCTATATTAAAGTATTTATGCTTACCCTCTGTGGATAAAGTGGTGCCTGAGCCACTTCTCCATGTTCTCCGTGTTGTGCCTTAACCTGCCCTCGTCCTCCCTGGTGACTGAACGCTCTGATGACATCATACTCACGAGCATTCAGTCACCAGGGCTAATAAGACAAAGCCTTTGATTCTGTACAGTGTTCCTTTCTCTGGAACATCTTACACAGATACAACTCCTTTATTATAGTGAATACAGTTTCCATATTTTTCCCCTGGTCAGCTGTTTCTGTCAGGACCTCCTCCATAATGCACAGCATGGAGAAGTGGCTCTGTTAACAATATCAGAATGTCGCCCCTTTTGATGCGGGTGGCATTCTGATGTTGCCTTTTTCATTCAAGCGACATTATGATGGCGCCCTTTTTCTGGTTGCCAAATAGAGGGCGACATTTCAATAAGATACCCATATAGTGACTCCCCAGCTTGTTCCACTGCCCAGTGATTGTCACAGTAGTCACAGAGCGAAACATACACTGTGTGACACCCAGCCTAACTCCACTGATAGCCACAGAATCACACATACACTGCCTGACACACCAGCCTAACTCAACTGATAGACACAGTATCACGCATACACTGCCTGACACACCAGCCTAACTCCACTGATAGACACAGTGTCACGCATACACTGCCTGACACACCAGCCTAACTCCACTGATAGACACAGTATCACGCATACACTGCCTGACACACCAGCCTAACTCCACTGATAGACACAGTGTCACGCATACACTGCCTGACACACCAGCCTAACTCCACTGATAGACACAGTGTCACGCATACACTGCCTGACACACCAGCCTAACTCCACTGATAGCCACAGTATCACTCATACACTGCCTGACACACCAGCCTAACTCCACTGATAGACACAGTATCACGCATACACTGCCTGACACACCAGCCTAACTCCACTGATAGACACAGTATCACACATACACTGCCTGACACACCAGCCTAACTCCACTGATAGCCACGGTATCACGCATACACTGCCTGACATACCAGCCTAACTCCACTGATAGACACAGTGTCACGCATACACTGTCTGACACACCAGCCTAACTCCACTGATAGCCAGAGAATCACACATACACTGCCTGACACACCAGCCTAACTCTACTGATAGACACAGTGTCATGCATACACTGTCTGACACACCAGCCTAACTCCACTGATAGCCAGAGAATCACGCATACACTGCCTGACACACCAGCCTAACTCCACTGATAGACACAGAATCACACATACACTGCCTAACACACCAGCCTAACTCCACTGATAGACACAGTATCACGCATACACTGCCTGACACACCAGCCTAACTCCACTGATAGACACAGTATCACGCATACACTGTATGGCACAGAATCAAAACTGGGAAACAATGGTTTACACCAGCCAAAGTAGTATATACCTGAATATATCACACAAGTTGTCCTATGCTCTCATAGGCTAAATACAACATGAACCAGAACAAAATAAGAGACCATAGGAAGAAAACCAAAGGTCCAACCTAATATAATAGCCTAATAAAGTGAGGCACACAGAAAGGTATCACAAAAGTATAGTAAAATTATAAGGATAACATAAAAACAAATAAAAACGACACAGGCAGGCATATCATGATAACCTAATCTGTTAATGCTTTAGAAGTCAGACATGATGTCCCTCACAAAGAAAATATATATAATAATCATATAGTGTAAATATATTATGCAAAAAGAGCCACCCTAAATATCTTATACTAGTGATAAAGTAGACCAAACACTAAACAGTGAAACCGTATATATAAATGGAGATACACAATATACTTCTCAAATAAACATGTGAGTATATTGGAACATTAAGCCTGAATGCATCTGCCCTCTCAGTACCCAACACGTTTCACCACCAACTGTGGCTTCATCAGTTTTAACAAACATAACTACTCATTGAATTTCTTTTTCATTTTTTAAGAAGATTGTGAAGAAGGGAAGAAAGAAGACAGAGGATTAAAGAAGAAGATGGCCAGTAGCTGCTAAAGGTGCTGAGGACCCCGCTGGACATCAGGATTACTGGTAAGGTTTTATTTTTCAGGACATGTGTTTACTCTTGCGGTCCTTAACATGTGGTGAAGCCACAGCATGGAATAGGATAGCAAAGTCTACTTGTTTTACGTGATGTCCAATGGGCACATATTTTGCACCCGTTGGACATGTTTGTGCGGTGGTGGTTGTTGACAGCACAGTTAATAGAATAGAAAACTGTACTGTCAAAATCATCACTGCTGGATACAATTGAATGCCAGGTCTCTTGTTCAGACATAACAAGAATGAAGGCTGAGTACATAATACATGTTTCTCTGTCGTCCAATATAGGTTACTGGTAACTTTGGGAAGGGGAATGCCCATTAAGTAGGCAGGAACAATTTTGGGAAGAAATTGCTGGGTGGAGCCTTCCTCCTCTCCTTAGCTACTTCTCAGCCAATTCCCTCCAGTAAGATTTGTTCCTTGATGAAGCAAGGCATGAGAACAGTTTTGCTATAGTTTTAGCTTTTTTATTATTTTTCTGTTAGTTATGGAATACCACCATTAAGCGGATTACCATTACTGACAATTCCCAAGTGAATAGCTCAGTTTCCAGGTGCTGTTGTGGACCTGTCACCCCTGAGAGGGAAAAGCTTGTGTAGCATGTTTTTTCCCTAGGAGTTGCCCACTGAGGCTTCTTCTTAAGGTCCTCATCAGTGAGGCTCCTAGGGGTAAGAGTACATTGTTACCCTTGGTCCCCAAGAAGAAGCCTCTGGTTAAAAGGAATCTACTTTTTCGTCCCTTTCAGGCTGAATCGCGTTCCGCGAACCAGGCGGTTCCTCAGGCCCCACGCTCTTCCTCCAAGCCCAAGCAGCAATGGAGGTCCAAGCAGTCCTCAACCAAGGCCAAGGCCTCCAAACCTTCTACGGCATGACTCGCCGAACCATCGGTCCCCACAAGCTGGTGGGTGGCTGTCTGCGCCACTTCCTCGATGTCTGGGCAGACACCGTGGTGGATACATGGGTTTTGCAGTAATCTCGGAAGGGTACCGGATCCCTTTCACTTCTCTTCCTCCGTTCAGATTCTTTCTTTCTTTCTCACACTCCTCAGGGAGCAGAAAAGCACTGTTTCTTCAACGGTGCCATCCAGACACTTTTAGACAAGGAGGTTCTGGAACCGGTTCCCGACCGGGAACAGGATTTGGGTTTCTATTCCAACCTGTTTATGGTTTTCAAGAAGGATGGTGGCTGTCGTCCGATTTTGGACCTCAAGAATCTCAATTCCTTTGTGGTCAAGACTCCTTATCACCAGGAGTCCCTGAGGACGTGATCGCGGCCATGTCTCCTGGGGAATTTCTTGACTCTCTGGACCTTCAGGATGCATACCTGCATATCGCCATATGCATAGAGCCGGCAGTACCTCAGGTTTTCTTGTGACCAAGGGCATTTTCAGTTTTCTGCTCTTCCCTTTGGTCTGACTACAGAACCCCAGGTCTTCAATCATGTCCTTGGTACGTTAGTGTCTGTCCTACAAAGGGATGGCATCAGAGTCACTCCATATGTAGAAGACTTGCTCCTGAAGGCCCCTCTCCAGAACTCCTTCGCCAGCAGGTCGAGGACTGCATTCATGCTCTCACCCATCATGGATGGATCCTCAACATGGACAAGTCGGATTTGACGTCATCCCAGAGACTGGTGTTTCTGGGTCTTCTCTTCGACACCAGGCGAGGCATGGTGTTTCTCACAGACGAGGTGGCTTACCAGATCACCAACAAAGTGTCCGCGGTCCTGGCCTCCAATCCAGTGCCTGCAAAGAAGTTGACCTCCCTAGTGGAGAAGTTCATATCCACCATAGAAGCGGTCCCATTTGCCATGGCTCACACTCGGGAACTTCAGAGGTTTGTGATTCAGTTTTGCAAGGGCAAGATGGATCTCCTGTGGATGTCAGTCTTTCTACCTCTACATGTGGATCTGAGCCTGTCATGGTGGCTCAACCTGTCCAATCTCCTGAAGGGCAGACCCTTCCTGATATCCTTCTGGACAACAGTGAAGATGGATGCCAGCCTATCCGGCTGGGGTGCAGTCCTGGGTCACATGAACTTTATGCAATATTTCATGCTCTCCAGTACTGGATGTTCAAGCTAGAGGACTGCCCAGTTCGAGTGCAGTCCGACAATGCCACAGCCATGGCTTACATCAACAAGCAAGGTGGCACAAGATGTCTCACAGCTTGGTTGGAAGTCAAAACTATTTTGTCTTGGGCAGAAGACTGCCATATCCGCAGTTCATATTCCTGGTGTAGACAACGTTCTGGCGGACTTCCTAAGTCTGCACACTGTAAACAGCGGCGAGTGGGAACTGCATCAAGAAGTGTTCAACCTCATTGTACAGAAGTGGGGACTTCCTTGCATCGACCTGATGGTGACACGGCACAACCAGAAGGTCCAGTTGTTCTGCTCTCTCTGGAGGGACCCTATAGCTCTGGCAGTGGAAGCCATGTCCATCCCATGGCACTTCCTTTTGGTGTACATCTTTCCTCCCATTCCCATGCTACACAGGGTGTTGCGGAAACTGCATCTGGAAGGTTCTCCAGTCATTCTGATTGCGCCGTACTGGCCTCGTCAGGCTTGGTTTCCGGAGCTTCTGGATCTCTCTGTGGCAGAGCCCTTCCGGCTTCCCCACTGTCCGGATCTTCTTTTGCAGAGGTACCTGTGGAAGAAGGATGTCGACCATCTGGATTTGACAGCATGGAAATTGAATCCTCAATATTGAAGAAGAAGGGTTTCTCTTCGGGTGTGGTGGTCACTATGCTTAGTGCCCGCAAGCCTGTTTCCTCTAAGGTGTACCATAGAGTTTGGTCCACTTTTCTCTCTTGGTGTGCTGATAGGGATGTTTCCCACGACTTTGATCTTCCTACGATCCTGTCTTTTTTTCAGGACAGGGTAGATAAGGGGCTCAGCTTGAGTTCCCTGAAGGTTCAGACCTCTGCTCTCTCTCTGTGTTCTTTCAGAGGTGCATAGCCATCATTCCATTCAAAAGTTATTAATTTTGAATTTTTTAGGTGCAATATCACAGCGGCCTGAAATTGTACAGTGGTGCTGTTGCTACACGATCCTATGGACAGCTCTGGTCCCGGGACCATAAATCTCCATAGGATGGTATAGCAACAGCGCCACTGTACAATTTCAGGCCACTGTGATATTGCACCTAAAAAAATTCAACTTTGAAAATGAATAACTTTTGAATGAAACTTCTTTCAGCAGTGGGAGTACTCTTGTTTTACTCAGGGGGATAAACCCTACATCATATTTTTTTTACATTTTAAGTATTACTATCCCTTTAATTTGGTTTTGGGTGTCCTTCAGCGCCCTCCATTTGAGTCCTTGGCTACTATTCCTCTACGTCTGCTGACTTGGAAGATGGCGTTTCTCTTGGCGATTGTGTCTGTTCGCCGAGTTGCTGAATTTCATGCCCTGTCTTCTAAACCACCCTTTTTTGATGTATCACAAAGACAAGGCTGCTTTTCACACTTCTCAGGAGTTTCTCCCGAAGGTGGTCTCTGAGTTCCACATTAATCAGGGAATTGTGGTGCTCTCTTTCTGTCCTGATCCTACATCTGACAAGGAAAGGGATCTTCACTTGTTGGATGTGGCGTGATGCCTTAAGTTCTATGTGCACTGCACTGAGTCCATTTGTCAGTCTGACACACTTTTCATCATTCCTGAGGGTCCCAGGGCAGGGAGATCGGCATCCAAGATGACCATAGCATCTTGGATTAAGTCTACTATTCATAAGGCTTACGAACTGAGGAAGTAGCCGGTTCCATTTTGCATCACGGCTCATTCCACCAGATCTATTGGGACATCTTGGGCATTCAAGAATCAGGCCTCAGCTGATCAGTTGTGCAAGGCGGCTTCTTGGTCGTCTGTGCACACCTTCTCTAAACACTACCGTGTTGATGTGCTGGCATCAGCTGATGCCAGCTTTGGGAGGCAGTCTTGCCTGTCTAGGATCTTTTTCGTCTATTCAGTACTCCTTAACTGTTGAGCCCAGTTGGCTCTAGTTCAGTGTGCTGTGTTACAGTTCCTGGTGTGATTATTCCCCAGTTTTGTGTCCGTTGACACTTTTTTGTTATTGTAGGGCTACTTTATGATCTGATGGTTCATATATGCTCTGGTGACTTTGGGGACCTGCGCCTGGTACTTCTTCCTTCTTCCCGCCTCTGGGAAACTCAATGGTTGGATATCCCAAAGTTACCAGTAACCTATATTGGACAACAGAGAAAATAGGATTTTAGTTTTACCTATTAAATCCTTTTCTCTGAGTCCATATAGACTACTGGCCTCCCACCCTGTTAAGGGACCATGCTTGGTTCTCCTGTGACCGAACGTGGGAGTCCTTTTGAGTTCATGCAGTCTTCTTTTCCATTCTTACTACCTAGTCAATAGGGAGTTTTCAAATCTTACTGGAGGGAATTGGCTGAGAAGCAGCTAAGGAGAGGAGAAAGGCTCCACCCAGCAATTTCTTCCCAGAATTGTTCCTGCCTACTTAAAGGGGCGGTCACCTTCCCAAAGTTACCAGTAACCTATATGGACTAAGAGAAAAGGATTTAACAACTAAGATTAAAATCCTCTTATTGTGTGTTGAGCCTTCAATCTTATACGTCTGAACAAAAGACCTAAGTTGTCTGAAAGCTTCTGTCCTAGAGCCACCCAGTTACCAATAAATGTATCACTTATACTCTACCAGTCTCCTGCATTTTCTGTGATAAAAGGGATAGTAATACTTGTTTTGGGTGAGCTTTAATATTGTAGTTATTAAACAAATCAATCAAAGCATCTATATATTTTTGTTGTAACTTTGATAGTTTTAGTGTAATTTCGATGTAGAGTTTCCCCTTCCCGCCCCTTTTAGCTACATCAGCGCTCTACCTGACACACTTGGATTCTGGTCCACAGACTGAACGGCTTGTCTGCAGAGACGAAATAACACTGTATACAAAGCAAATCTTCATGACAACGGTCTACTGCATCACACCAGGCACACTTTGTAGACCATTGTCATGATTTGTATCCACTGCTATCTCGGCTCTCCAGACGAGCCGTCCGGTCTGCAGACCAGAATCCAGGTTTGTCAGCTAGAGCACTGACGTAGCTAAAAGGGGTGGGAGGGGTAAAATTGAAAGATCAAAATAAAGCCTAAAAGTATAAAAGTTACAGCAAAAAGACATATTTGCTTTGCTTTATTTATTTAATAACTACAATATTAAATCTTGCCCTAAACAAGTGTTACTATCCCTTTAACACTGTACCATGCATTACCTTTGTTCAAGAGACAGCATCTTCAGTGAGTCTCGATATCATATCCCTGGAGGCGGACATGACAGTTGCTTGTAAGACCACAGGACCCCACATTCTGCCCACTGCACATGGAAATCTTATTCCTGTAAGGACCAGAGGAGTTTGCGTTGTAATGCTCTACACACCCCCTCTGATCCTTAACCCTTTGAGTGCCAGAGGGGGAACAATGCATTGGATACCCCTTTGGCACTCAAAGGGTTAAAGACACAAGTAGGATCATGCACTCTGCTCCAGATTCAGATTAAAAAAGCTTCCAGCAACTGTCATGTCTGCCTCCATGGCCATGACATCTAGGACTGATTGAAGGTATTATCTCTTGAACAAAGACACAAGGACAAAATTCATAGTGGCCATTAGGATTTTCTGGCCATAGTAATGTAAGAGGGAGGTTATTATTAGGGGGGTGTTAGTTCTCTTTAGAAAGAATCAGAAACAGTACAACCATGCTCAGAGATAAATATCCAGGACTTGCTGTACATAGTAAGATAGAAGGAAAGGTGAGCTAAGAACAAGAGGTCAATCCATTAAGACTAGAGGAAAGGCGCTTTCGACTAAAACAAAGGCAGGGATTCTTTACAGTAAGGGCAGTAAGGCTATGGATATCTTTGCCTCGGGGTGTTGTGCTTGCAGATAATGCAACTGCATTAAAAAAAAAAGCAATGGATGCCTATCTAGCACATAACAATATTGACAATTATGACAGATGGCTTGCAAGCAGATAGGATATTGATCCGGGGAACTATATGACTACCAGTTGGAGTCAGGAAGGAATAATTCCCCCCCTCCACACACTTGGGACTAGATTGGAAATGGCTCCAGAGGGCTTTTTTTGCCTTCCTCTGGATCAACAGGGGTGTTTTTGGCATGGGCTGGACTTGATGGACACATGTCTTTTTTCAGCCTTATCTACTATGTTACTATGTGTTATGTCTCCTTTAAAATCGAATGCATTGTTAAAACCATGACAACACAAGCAGAAAAGAAAGCCAAACCTGTGCTTCCATATATACAGGACAATTGTGTGCCCTGTGTTGAGTATATATAATAAGTCTTAGTAAATAAGTGAGATTTTGGTTTCACAAAATTGGCCAAGTCGTGTATAAGCTTGCCGCCCAGTCAAGGTATCTCAGTTTAAGGCAAGTCCTACTCTAGTACAACTATAAACCTTCTAAAATTAAAATTAAAACTCCCTGAAAAGGTGTTACAATAAACACGTCGGAGAGGGGGGAGCCTTTAAATATGTTCTATGAGATGTTGGTGGGTCCCACTGAATTGCAATGAAAAACAGAGGATATACAATATAGTAAACAATATATAAACATATACTTCAATCCTGTACAAAGTACAGGATGGAAGTATATTTCAAAAGAATAAAAATGTTAGGACAAGAGGCCATAGTCTAAAACTAGAGGGACACAGGTTTAGATGTAATGTAAGAAAGTTTTACTTCACTGAGAGGGTAGTAGACAAGTGGAATAGCCTACCAGCAAAAGTGGTAGATGTCAATACAGTGACAGAATTTAAGCATGCATGGGATAGGCATAAGGCTGTCCTTAACATAAGAAAAGACCAAGGACCAAAAAAGGTTTGAGGTTGTGTTTTTTTTTTGTTTTTTTTGGGCAGACTAGATGGGCTGAATGGTTCTTATCTGTCGTCAAATTCTATGTTTCTATGTGAGTGAAGGACTTACCTGATGCAAAAAAAACCTTAATGGACCTGTATTATGTGAGAGGACTGTGGATCTAAACAGTCCTTCCCATAAATGAAACCTTTCTATCCATAGTAAGATAGAAGGAAAGGTGTTATGTCTCCTTTAAAACTGAATGCATCATTAAAACCATGGTAAACCCACTCCCTGATAATCTTTATGCAATTCCCCAGAAGGGAACGCACACGATTTCTAACTTGTACAATTGATATGCACCACAGTTGCCACTCAAGGTTCAGTATTCCGAAGACACTCTTCATTGCTGTATCATCTCCTTATTAATACATGAATGGTGATGAAGTGAAGCTTGCCAGCCTTGTAGCCTGATAATATTTATTCTGCTAACTCTTACTGCATGACGGAATGCAACAAAGGGAATATAACAGACAAGGCTCAAACTTGTTTGCCAGGTACGAATAGAGTACTGAGGGGAAATAACAGGGAAATCATTTCTACACTAGGCAGGCAGGAGTCACAACTGAATAGTAAGCAAGTTACTGTTTTGATTTACCGCTTGCCTCCCATGTGGCCAGACAGCCATGGAGAGAACAACATGGAACTAATAAAAGGAATTAGCGAACTTCACGGTGAAGCAAATCAACAAATAAACATTGGGATGAATGCACGGAGGAATAGTGGAATAATTCAAGGCAAACCAACTGAAACATTGGGGAGAGCTGAGCCTCTCGTTGATATAAATGAGGCTTTTAAACCCCTCTAGACTTATGCACGGCAACATTTTCGGTAAAATTCAATTTTGGACAATTTTTTTTTTTTTTTTTTTTTACATTCAGAGGATCCATTCGACTCGGACTAAATTCGTCAATGGTCTGAATTATTCAGCCGAATTAAAAAATATTTTAAATATTCAATAAAAAATTAAAATTAAACAAATAAAAATAAAAAAATACATTAAACTACATTAATAATAATAATAAATCTCTAATGAGACAGGATGGGGTATTTTATAAACCCCTACACACTTATATATGTATATGTCACTTCAAATTAAAGCCTTTTCTGCTCTTTAAAGGGGAACTACCACCCCGCAATAACTTAAGCTTCACTGATTGCTCATCTGGCGACTAGCTGCTTAGTAGCGGTAGTCGCCAGAAATATTACCCGGTTCTGCAGATATCGTCGTTTTACCGATGGTGACAGGAGCAGGAAGCACGGACGTCTCTTCACAGTGACGTCCGTGCGCCTGCGCTGTCAGTCCCTTTTGCACCGCGCGGTTCAAAAGGGACTGACAGCGCAGGTGCACGGATGTCACTGTGAAGAGACGTCCGTGCTTCCTGCTCCTGTCACCATCGGTAAAACGCCGATATCTGCTGAACCGGGTAATATTTCTGGCGACTACCGCTACTAAGCAGCTAGTCGCCAGATGAGCAATCAGTGAAGCTTAAGTTATTGCGGGGTGGTAGTTCCCCTTTAAAAAATGGTATATAATATGTGTTTGTGCAATAAATGAGAAAGATAGGAATTATGGTTGAACACACACATAGCAAAAATGGCAAAATTGCTTGTGCCCTTATGTGGTTAATATCTACACTTTACATGAACTGTAAAGCACCTGTTTTACCAGATCTATTTTTAGAAGCATGTAGCAACATTGTAGTAGTTTCAGGCAGGAAAGCACTGCGCCGTCTATTTTTATTAGCATGTAGCAACATTGTAATGGTTTCAGGCGGGAAAGCATTGTCCGAATTTCCAAAATTTACACCGAAATTTCGGACTAGGTCCGTTTTGGATTCTGATTTATTTTGTTTTGTGGGTGGACATTGGCTTTCAGAAGGTCTGAATGATGCCGAATACGCCTTATTCGTCCGAATTCCGAAATTAACCGAACCGAATCGCACAAGTCTAAACCCCTCTAATTTTAGAGAAGACTCTTTCCGATGCATTACAAAGGAATGAGTGGAGCTCTCTCTGTCACTCAAGGGAGGTTATGCACTAAGGCGTGATAAAGAGGTTATAACACAGAGATAATTTCTCCAATGAAATCACTTATTCTATAGAGCCTATGCACTAAGATGTCCAAAGCTAGAGGAATCTCAGTGCTTTGGTTGTGTAGAATAACATACGAACTGGAGAAGCTGTCTCACCTTTATCAGCTTCCTGTCACACACAGTATAGAGTCATTTCCCTTTTAAAGGGGATCTATCACACCTATACAAGTTTGTCTTAAATGGAAGTGTATATAGCGACTAGCTGGTATACAAATATAATTTTTTTTTTGTTTCGTTTTTGGCCGAAATTAAGCATGTTAAGATGATCCCGTGTCTTCCTTCCAGAGAGACTGTGGGTACAGCTCTGTACCCCGCAGTCTGTCACTCTTCCACTGCTCCCCTCCCTCTATCCTGCCTCCTACAATGACGGAGGCTTTCTGCATGTAAGCTGGAGTGGTCTCTGGCCAATGAGAGTGCTCCAGCTTACGTGCAGAAATCCTCCGTCATCGGAGGAGGCTGAATAGGGGAGGGGAGTAGAGTAAGAGTGACAGACTGCAGGTACAGAGCTCTACCCGCAGTCTATCTGGAAGGAAGACATGGGATCATCTTATAGGGATAGTAATACTTGAAAATAATTTTATTTGATATTGTAGCCCTTAAAAAAACATTAAAAATTATATAAGTCTTCTCTCCCAAACCTTTATGATTTGGGAGATATTCACAAGTAAAATAAAGTTAAGTTCCCTTTTCCTGGCTGTTTCAGCCAAGTCTGCCATCTAGTGGACAGATTTGGAATCCGGTCCACAGATCAACCGGCAGCTCTTTAGCAGTGCCGTGTTCATGATCTTTAAAAAGAACTACTTAATTGGAACTGTGTACAAAGCGTGTCTGGCTTGCAAGCACACTTTGTAGACCATTCCAATTAAGAAATTCTTTTTAAAGATCGTGATCTCTGCACTTCTGGAGAGCCACAGCTGGTCCCGGGACCGGATTCCAAATCTGAGAGCTAGAACAGTGACGTCACTCAGAGGCAAACTTTGCTTGTGAATATCTCCTAAACCATAAAGGTTTGGGAGACAAGACTTATATCATTTTTAATGTTTTTTTAAGGGCTACAATATCAAATAATTTTTCAAGTATTACTATCCCTTTAACATGCTTAATTTCAGCTGAAAACAGAATAAAAAAAATAATTATATTTGTATTCCAGCTAGTCACTATATACACTTCCATTTAAAGTGTTAGTAATGTCTGAAAAAAACTTTTTTTGCATTTAGAAGAGCTTAAAAAGCTGATCTAAATGCAAAAAAATGTATCTCTCAAACCGCTATGGTTTAAGAGATACGGGCGTTTAAAGTTTGATTTCTCCTACTGACAGCTGTAAAGCTGTCAGCAGGAGATCCGTGTCGGTCGACACGCTGGCGCTTGAGAAGTGCCGAGTTCTCTTTACTTACATGGAATCCCTTCATTGTAATGATCTAAAACGTGTGTCTGAACACCAGGCACACGTTTTAGACCATTCCAATGAAGGGATTCCGTGTAAGTAACGAGATTGTGGCACTTCTCAAGTGCCAGCGTGTCGACCGACACGGATCTCCTGCTGACAGCTTTACAGCTGTCAGTAGGAGAAATCAAACTTTAAACGCCCGTATCTCTTAAATCATAGCGGTTTGAGAGATACGGTTTTTTGCATTTAGATCAGCTTTTTAAGCTCTTCTAGATGCAAAAATGTTTTTTTCAGACATTACTAACACTTTAAGACAAACTTGTATAGGGGTGATAGATCCCCTTTAATAGGCAGTGTACTTTCTGCCATGAGAACTTAGCTTAAAACTCACCCAATCCTCCTCCATTACCCCTGTAGATCATGGAGCTCTGCAGGGCTGGGAGAGGTCAATGCCTCATTCAAAACTTATGGGAGATTTCTATCCTCTCCTTAGAAGCCACATGTTCAAGAATCCACCATCAGTGGCCTGCCTTAAGTGACGTCACTGGCTCATTTTTAAAACGTTAAATTTCACCATAGCCTGCATTAAATTAAAAAAGAAACACACACACCGATTACATGTTAACGCTATGGGAAGATTACATAGAGGCAAATTTTTATAAAGGTGATAGTTCCCCTTTTAGTATCAAGTGGTCAAAATTAATTTGGTCCATCTACCATCAGGTCATTCTGATATGTGACCTGCCCATTTTAGGAGCAGAGAGCTTTCTGTCAGTGACTATGAAGGCAAGTATAGTAATAGAATGTAAAAGAATCAGTTTATACAACATAACACAGTACAGTGTCTAATTTAGGACATTTTCAATCCTCAGTCAGACGTCAGTCTCACACCTCATCCTTGGAATCAGATGTTAGTCTCAGAGCTCATTTCTTTCTGATATCTAATTAATACACCAGAGACAGACTACTGAGACAGATGTTTGATACTGACAACTGAGAAAGCTGTGAGCACTCTGCCTGTGGGTTAAAAGGGTGTATAATAACCATTCAGTGCCCGTATTTAAAGGGATAGTAATGGCTGATTTTAACAAAATCGAATATTGTAGATATTAAAATATTAAATTATGTAAATCATGTCTCTCAAATATGTATAGTTTGAGAGATATACACTTCTAAAGTTCCACTTTCACAGACATCAGCGCTCTAGCTGATAGAAGGAGACCCTGGTCCTGGACCAGCCGGCGGCTCTTCAGCAGAGCCGAAATAGCGCTATCTAGAAAGAAATACTTAACTGAAATGGTCTACAAAGTGTGCTTGGTTTGCATGCACACTTTGTAGACCATTCCAATTAAGTATTTCTTTCTAGATAGCACTATTTTGGCTCTGCTGAAGAGCCACCGGTCTCGGGACCAGGCAGGGCCGGATTTGCCATTAGACACACGCCAACGAGGGGCGCCTGCCATTTGTTTTTTTTGTTTTTGTTTTTTTTTAAATATTCTTGAAAAAAAAAAAAAAAACTAGCCACCTTGCTGGCTGTGCCGGCGGCACCCGCTCACATTGCCCGTCACCCCCAGTCTTGTACCTGATGGAGCTCCCTCGTTGCCTCTTTAGGAATGCAGAGCGCTGGGAGAGGACATCATCTCCCAGCGCTCTGCATTCCTGAATAGGAGACCGCACGGGAGCTCCATCAGGAACAAGACTGTGCCAAAGGAGGCACATACAGATCTCCTACCAGGGAGGTAGGAAATGGACAATGGGAGGAGGCAATGTGAGGGCAATGTGGAGCAAGTTGGAGCCGATGGAGTGCAATGTGGAGATGGTGGGGGCAAGTTGGAGCTGATGGGGTGGGGGGCAATGTGAGGGCAATGTGGAGCTGATGGGGGGCATTGTGAGGGCAATGTGGAGCTGATGGGGGGCATTGTGAGGGCAATGTGGAGCTGATGGGGGGCATTATGAGGGCAATGTGGAGCTGATGGGGGCAATATGGAGCTGATGAGGGGCATTGTGAGGGCAACGTGGAGCTGATGGGGGGCATTGTGAGGGCAATGTGGAGCTGATGGGGGCATTGTGAGGGCAATATGGAGCTGATGGGGGGCAATGTGAGGGCAATGTGGAGCTGATGGGGGGCAGTGTGAAGGCAGTATGGTATATGGAGATGATGGGGGCAGTATGGAGCTGATGGGGCAATGTGAGGGCAATATGGTATATGGAGATGATGGGGGCAATGTGAGGGCAATATGGAGATGATTGGGGGGCAACGTGGAGATTAGGAGCATTGTGGAGGTATCCAGTGCAGATGGCCCACGGGGGGGGGGGCGCTTCACATTTCTGTGCCTACAGCCTCCTGAGATGTAAATCCGGCCCTGGGACCAGGATCTCCTGTCAGCTAGAGCGCTGATGTCTGTGAAAGGGGAACTTTAGAAGCATATATCTTTCAAACTATACATGTTTGAGAGACCAGACTTGCACCAATTAATTTATTTTCTTAATATCTACAATAATTACATTTTGTTAAAATCAGCCATTACTATCCCTTTCAATCTTCACCTAAAAAAATTAAGTTTGAGCTGCAATAACGTTTGAATAAAACACCTGCCAGCAGTGGAAGTAGCTCTGTTTTGCTCTGATGACAAAACCCTACAATATATACCTTTTTACATATTAAGTGTTACTATCACTTTAAATTGTTAGGCGATACATTATTTCCCTTTAAAGGAACAAAGTACAAAAAATTAGATCTGTGTTGTTCTTTGGGACATTTGAAAAAGCAAATGACCCGATCTAATTCGATTAACCCTCTGCTTGCCAGAGAGAAGAGTGATGTATGGCTCTGCAATACTTTTGTACAGCCCTCTGGCAACCAACGGGTTGCAAAAATTGTTCTTATTTATTTTTTAGTTGTTTGTGTTCCTCTTGTTCCATCTGGTGTTCCTTTCCTTATTCTGGTGCCCCCACAGCGTCCCCATGTCAAAATATTGTATTTAGAAAAAGACAAGAGTTCCCTTGGGAACACTTTTATCAGCTACATGATTATGGATGCCACCTACCACCAGATGGAAAAGCAGATTGGAGCAACGTATCGGAGCCCGCTATTGCCTTCTGTCTTGTCCTGCTTTGCCAGTAAAGATTATGCCTATGTGAATGCAACAAGGTTTTTACCCACGGCAGAAAGTCGACTTCAATTAACCATCTCTCTGTTCATGAGTGAATCTGGTTGAACTTCAGAGTCATGTTTTTTCAGATGTGACCTTAAAGAAACTTTAAAGAAAGAACAAATAATCAGAGAATAGGAAAAGTAAACCGAGAGGAGGACCCCAGTTACCCAGAACCCCACTTGCACTGTACTGCCCCCTAGCAGATGAGAGGGAAAGGTACACACTGACTGATGTACTAACAAATGGTACAATTCTGGGGCAAACCAAGCGCACCACAGAAGACAAACAGTCCCCAAACTTTGTGTTTATCTAATCGAAACCTTTAACCCATTGAATGCTAGCGTGGTCTCCAACTCATTGCATTGAAGACCACGCTAGCATTCAAGAGGTTAAAAGCCCCATTGAAGTCAGTTGTTTTGTGTACTTGTTTAGTACGTTAATGTCCGTTTATCCTCTGATAATGAGAAACCGTTGCTGCTGTTGGTAATATGTAGGAATGAGCAAAATGTGTGTAAATTCATGTTTCATCTGAAGAAATGCATTCCAGAAACCCAAAACATATTCTGAAAAACAAAACTTCTCTCCACCCCCACCTCGCTTTCCTCCTCCTCCTCCCAATTACTAATGTTTCCTCATTGCCCCCGGCCTGCTCCCCTTCCAGCTCCACTAACCCCCCCTTCCATCTCTTTGGTTCACTTTCCCCTGTACATCTCCCTGACCACTCCTTTCCCTTCTATGTCACTTGGCGGCTTCACTCCCCTCCCTTCCATATTTTCTGACCCTCTACCCTTCTGTCCATACCCTCTGTCCTATTCCTCTCCCTTCCATATCATCTGTCCTATTCCCCTCCCTTCCATACCCTCTGTCCTATTCCCCTCCCTTCCATATCGTCTGTCCTATTCCTCTCCCTTCCATACCCTCTGTCCTATTCCCCTCCCTACCATACCCTCTATCCTATTCCCCTCCCTTCCATATCATCTGTCCTATTCCCCTCCCTTCCATATCGTCTGTCCTATTCCCCTCCCTTCCATATCATCTGTCCTATTCCCCTCCCTTCCATACCCTCTATCCTATTCCCCTCCCTTCCATATCATCTGTCCTATTCCCCTCCCTTCCATATCGTCTGTCCTATTCCCCTCCCTTCCATATCCTCTGTCCTATTCCCCTCCCTTCCATATCATCTGTCCTCTTCCCCTCCCTTCCATATCATCTGTCCTATTCCCCTCCCTTCCATATCATCTGTCCTCTTCCCCTCCCTTCCATATCATCTGTCCTATTCCCCTCCCTTCCATATCATCTGTCCTCTTCCCCTCCCTTCCATATCATCTGTCCTCTTCCCATCCCTTCCATATCATCTGTCCTATTCCCCTCCTTCCATATCGTCTGTCCTATTCCCCTCCCTTCCATATCATCTGTCCTATTCCCCTCCTTCCATATCCTCTGTCCTATTCCCCTCCTTCCGTATCCTCTGTCCTATTCCCCTCCCTTCCATATCATCTGTCCTCTTCCCCTCCCTTCCATATCATCTGTCCTATTCCCCTCCCTTCCATACCCTCTGTCCTATTCCCCTCCCTTCCATATCGTCTGTCCTATTCCCCTCCTTCCATATCCTCTGTCCTATTCCCCTCCCTTCCATATCCTCTGTCCTATTCCCCTCCTTCCATATCCTCTGTCCTATTCCCCTCCTTCCATATCCTCTGTCCTATTCCCCTCCCTTCCATATTGTCTGTCCTATTCCCCTCCCTTCCATATCGTCTGTCCTACTCCTCTCCCTTCCATATCATCTGTCCTCTTCCCCTCCCTTCCATATCATCTGTCCTATTCCTCTCCCTTCCATACCCTCTGTCCTATTCCCCTCCCTTCTGTATCCTCTGTCCTATTCCCATCCCTTCCATATCGTCTGTCCTATTCCCCTCCCTTCCATATCATCTGTCCTATTCCCCTCCCTTCCGTATCCTCTGTCCTATTCCCCTCCCTTCCGTATCCTCTGTCCTATTCCCATCCCTTCCATATCCTCTGTCCTATTCCCCTCCCTTCCATATCATCTGTCCTATTCCCCTCCCTTCCATACCCTCTGTCCTATTCCCCTCCCTTCCATATCGTCTGTCCTATTCCCCTCCTTCCATATCCTCTGTCCTATTCCCCTCCTTCCATATCCTCTGTCCTATTCCCCTCCCTTCCATATCGTCTGTTCTATTCCCCTCCCTTCCATATCGTCTGTCCTATTCCCATCCCTTCCATATCATCTGTCCGATTCCCCTCCCTTCCATATCCTCTGTCCTATTCCCCTCCTTTCCATATCATCTGTCCTATTCCCCTCCCTTCCATATCGTCTGTCCTATTCCCATCCCTTCCATATCGTCTGTCCTATTCCCCTCCCTTCCATACCCTCTGTCCTATTCCCCTCCCTTCCATATCGTCTGTCCTATTCCCCTCCCTTCCATATCGTCTGTCCTGTTCCCCTCCTTCCATATCGTCTGTCCTATTCCCCTCCCTTCCATATCATCTGTCCTATTCCCCTCCTTCCACATCCTCTGTCCTATTCCCCTCCCTTCCATATCGTCTGT
The DNA here is from genome assembly GCA_037306005.1 of Rhinophrynus dorsalis. Taxonomy (NCBI): domain Eukaryota; kingdom Metazoa; phylum Chordata; class Amphibia; order Anura; family Rhinophrynidae; genus Rhinophrynus; species Rhinophrynus dorsalis. Next base: position 102,703,367 of record CM074728.1, read on the forward strand.
CCTATTCCCATCCCTTCCATATCATCTGTCCTATTCCCCTCCTTTCCATATCATCTGTCCTATTCCCCTCCCTTCCATATCATCTGTCCTATTCCCATCCCTTCCATATCATCTGTCCTATTCCCATCCCTTCCATATCATCTGTCCTATTCCCCTCCCTTACATATCCTCTGTCCTATTCCCCTCCCTTCCATATCATCTGTCCTATTCCCATCCCTTCCATATCATCTGTCCTATTCCCCTCCTTTCCATATCATCTGTCCTATTCCCCTCCCTTCCATATCATCTGTCCTGTTCCCATCCCTTCCATATCATCTGTCCTATTCCTCTTCTGTCCATTATCCTCTGTCCTATTCCCCTCCCTTCCATATCATCTGTCCTATTCCTCTTCTGTCCATTATCCTCTGTTCTATTCCCCTCCCTTCCATATCATCTGTCCTATTCCCCTCCCTTCCGTATCGTCTGTCCTATTCCCATCCCTTCCGTATCCTCTGTCCTATTCCCATCCCTTCCATATCATCTGGCCTATTCCCCTCCCTTCCATATCATCTGTCCTATTCCTCTTCTGTCCATTATCCTCTGTTCTATTCCCCTCCCTTCCATATCATCTGGCCTATTCACCTCCCTTCCATATCATCTGTCCTATTCCCCTCCCTTCCATATCCTCTGTCCTGTTCCCATCCCTTCCATATAATCTGTCCTATTCCTCTTCTGTCCATTATCCTCTGTCCTATTCTCCCCCCTTCCATATCATCTCTTCTATTACCTAAAGAGGGACCCTTGGGAGCTATGGATCCCTAATAGCTACTAAAGAGGGGCACTTGGGAGGTATACACCCTTAATATCTCCTGAAGAGGGATACTTCAGAGGTATTGACTCCTAATATCTCCTAAACAGTGATACTTGGAAGGAACGGATCCCTAATATATTCTAAAGAGGGACACTTGGGAGGTACAGACCCCTAATATATCCTAAAGTGGGAAACTTGGGAGCTATGGATCCCTAATATATTCTAAAGAGGGAATGTGTGTGTGTGGGGGGTAACTAGTATGAGCTTTGCCCAGGGCCCACCAATGTCTTAAAACAGCCCAGCATCCTCTGCTGAACAAGGAACCCTGTCCCATATTTATAAAAGTAAACTGCAGTTATTCTGGAGTAAACAAGTTGCACCATAGGGTTAAAATAAAAAATATCTTAACTCTCATGCACTTGAATAGAGAGACCTATCTAGTGTTTAAGGGAGTTAAAAGCCCAATTTTATGTAATAGGAGATGTTATATGTCCCCTATTGTGCAGTCGGTTTACACCAGATATAACTTGTTTACTTTTATAAATATGGGCTTATCTTTCCTAAATCATTAATTGTTATTTGAAACAAAAATAAACAAACAGGGCACCAATAGTGCCTTATCACATTAAATATGTGTTGTGAAGTAGATAATAATAGGACCCACATGAACATATGGCTGTGTAGTAAACCTACATCTACACACAGCCAGGGCCGGATTTGTAATTAGGTAGAGTAGGCATCTGCCTACAGGCACACCCCACAGAGGGGCGCCTGTCATTGGGATCATGTTGTGTTTTTTTTCTTTATATACCGGCGCCATAAGATGGTGAAGAAGACAGGTCTGTGCCTTCTACTGCACAAACCTGTAGCTGCTGAGCTCCTTCGTAGAGTCTTTAGTAATACAGACGCTGGAAGATGACATCATCTCCCAGCGCCCTGCATTACTGAAGATTAGACCGTGCGGGAGCTCCAGCAGCTACAGGTCTGTGCAGAAGGAGGAGGCACAGACCTTTCCTGCCGCTGGACCACCAGGGAGAGGTAGGACACTGGGAGGAGTAATGTGCAATATGGAGCTGATGGGGGGCAAGTTGGAGCTGATGGGGGCAATATGGAGCTGATGGGGTAGCAATGTGAGGGCAATATGGTATATGGAGATGATGGTGCAATGTGGAGATGATGGGGGCAATATGGAGTTGATGGGGAGCAATATGGAGATTAGGAGCATTGTGGAGGTGCCCAGTGGGGAGGGGCGCTTCAGATTTCTGTGCCTACAGGCTCCTGAGATGTAAATCCGGCCCTGCACACAGCTAAACAGACATACAGACAGATTCCTACCATCTCTTCTCTGTCTTACGTTGGTTCAATGCTCCTTTCATTCGACTACACAGCCACTTGTTCATGAGTGTTCTTATTATTGACTTTCAATCGAGTACACAGCCACTTGTTCATAAAGGGATAGTAATGGATCTTTAAAACTTAATTTAATATTGTAGCTATTCAGAAATTAAAGTAATTGAGGCCAGTTTTATCTCTCAAACCTTTATGGTTTGAGAGATATTCGATTACAAAGTTCCCCCCTCCCTCCCCTTTCCCTGACGTCAGAGCTGTATCTTAGAGTAAGAGATCCTGATCCTGGGACCAGTGGATGCTCTTCAGCAGAGCCGAGATCAAAAAACAAATATTTCATTTGAACAGTCTACAAAGTGTACACACTTTGTAGACCGTTTGAATAAAGTATTTGTTTTTTGATCTCGCGATCTCCGCTCTGCTGAAGAGCTTCCGCCGGTCCCGGGACCAGGATGTCTTGCTCTAAAATAGAGCGCTGACGTAAGGGGAAGGAGGGGGGGGACTTTGTAATCGAATATCTCTCAAACCATAAAACTTTGAGAAATGAAACTGGTCTCACTTACTTTATAGTGAGTAATTTTCTTATGGTGGCGGTGTGGTGATTCTCAAGGTTTGGAAGATATAGCACAAGAAGCACCTCCTTTTCTTTGTGTTTTTATGAATTGTTATTTACACTTGTAAACATGGGGATTAGGGGGAGGGGTACAAATGATTGCTAATTTCCAATGTTACTGTTCTCATCAAGGTGATAATGCATCTAGAACATAAATGAGAATTTCGTCCTCTTGAGCCCCAAGAGAGGGCTCATGTACTGCGACTAGGGGTGTAAATGACGTGATTCACATCATAAAGGGGTGGGACTTATTTGGGTGGGTGGGGTTTGTTATTTTGTCATAAAGTGGTTATGAAGTTGGTGAGAAGTAGGCAGAACATGGTGGGAAGGAGAAGTAGTAGGCAGAAAGTGGGCGGAACAGAGTGGGAAGTGGGAGGAATAGGCTGGGAAGGAGGAGAAGTGGATGGGAAGTGGGAGGAACAGGGTATTAAGGAGAAGGGGCCAGGAAGTGGGAGGAACAGGGTTGGAAGGAGGAAAAGTGGCCAGGGACTGGTTGGAGCAAGGTGAGAAGGAGGAGAAGTGGGGGGAAGTGGGCAGGAAGTGGGTGGAACAGGGTAAGAAGGAGAAGAAGTGGGAGGAGCAGGGAGTGAAGGAGGAAAAGTGGGCAGAGTTTCACCACCAATGGAGAATCAGCTTCTGTCCCCGGAGACCTGGAAATTAATTATAAAAAAATGCACTCTCCGGAGCAGATCCAATGAGTTCCCAGGTATGATCTAGAAATATACACTGGGTTAAATTAGGATGACCACATTTCCCTTCTGCCATTCCGGGACGTGGTCACCCTAGTTGCCCTGTCATACCTTAAGTCCCTGGTGGTCTAGCGGCGTGGAAAGTGCTCTGTGCCTCCTCCGGCACAGAGCTGAAGCTCCCGCGCGCTGTGCTCAGTAATGCAGAGCGCTGGGAGATGATGTCATCTCCCAGCGCTCTGTATTACTAGAGCGCTTACCTCCAGGTAAGCTGCATTGCCGCCCTGGATGTCAGCCTGCAAGCGGTGTGTCATATCATGGACGCCGCGAGCGGCGTCCATGATGTGACACACCACTTGCAGGCTGACATCCAGGGCGGCTTGGCTTCATTCCGGGACACTTCATTGTCCCGGTTGAAGGGGACCCGGGACGCGGGACATAGCCCTGAAATAAGGGACAGTCCCGGACGTTCCGGGACCCGTGGTCACCCTAGGTTAAATGTACAAAGACAAAGCAGGGCAATTCTTGAACAAAGCAACTTCAACATAAAAATAAACCTTCCCCTCTAATTCTATAGGGCTTTTAACTAGGGTTGCCACCTTTTCTTCAAAAAAATACCGGCCTTGGCATTCCCTCCATAAACTTAAAGGGATAGTAATGTTTCATAATAAAAACAGCTCTAATTAATCTTCATAGTATTTGGACTTTGGAGAGTGTTATTTCAATTCTGTCAGAGTTGTAGTTCAAGAGTAATTCAATGATAAAGTATCCCCCTCCCGTCCCTTTTACTGATTTAACATTGCTCAGCCAGATCAGAAGGGAGGTGCCCAGGTAGATTGCAGAGAGGGACAATTTTCAATTAAGATAAGGGAAAAACCTGAAAAACTTGTCAAGGGGGACGGGGTTTTCATTGTTCTCATAGGAAGAAGATTGTCCCCTGCTGTTATCTGTCTGGTCTATGGACTAGATTCCACATCTGAGAAGAGATGGCTTGCACTAGGTAAAAGGGGCGGGAGGGAAAACTTTGCTTGTCAATATCTCTCAAACCATAAAGGTTTGAGAGATAAGACTTACATCGTTCATGTTTTTTTAATGCCTACAAAATAAAATAAAGATAAAATGAAGTATTACTATCCCTTTAACAATGGACAGAAGCCAATTTTGTACCGGCCTGCCGGTAAAATACCGTCTGGATGGCAACCCTACTTTTAACCCTTTGCATGCCAGAGTGGTATACAACGCATTGTGAGTACGAAGGGAGACAGATACCTGAATTTTCAAAGAGCTGTGGTAACAGAAAATTTCAGAAATAATTCTGGGAAAAATGTTTAGTTTTATTTTCACTCTCAGATTCCCACATATCAACTTCAAGTCTCGTGTTGCAAAACTTAACAGTGAAATGTAGCACGCGGGGCTGATGGTATTTGTTGATGCCATGTGGGCACATGTGCTAGCTATTTAGCGTCTGCCAATTACATAATATTTTCATGACACATTTTTGCCCTTCAGTATAGTAATTATCAATCAATACTCTGTGCCAAATCTAGATTACATTTGGTTTTGGAAGGAAAATATCACACATGGTGCATTTGTAAGAATAATATTTATTAATCCTTTGCGTGCCAGAGGAGTACGCAACGCATTGCAAAGCAAAGCAATGCGTTGCGTACCCCTCTGGCACGCAAATGGTTAAAAAGCTGTGTGATCCATTCAAAGAGGTTGTATCACCCCTATAGAAGTTAGCCTGTATCGTTTCATTATATAGTTAAAATGTGTAAAAGATTTTTTATTTATTTTGTTTATAATCTCTAGTTGATTGAAATTGAAGTAATAAATGCTGCTCTGCACCTACTTCCGCTAGACTGTGGTTACCTGCTTGTACTATAGTCCGTCACTCTGCCTCTGCTCCCCCCCCCCCTCTCTCCAGACTCCTCCAATAACAGAGGATTCCTGCCTGTAAACTGGAGTGATCTCATTGGCTAGATATCGATCTATGCCAATGAGAGCGCTCCAGCTTACAGGTAGAAATCCTCCATTATTGGAGGAGGCTGGATAGTGGGAGGGGAGCAGAGGAAGAGTGGCGGACTGTTGTACAGAGAAGGTAACCGCAGTCTAGCGAAAGTAGGTGCAGGGCAGCATTTATTACTTCAATTTCAACCAACTAGAGCTTTTTAAAAATAATAATAATAATAAAATTTTACACATATTAACCATATCATGAAATGATATAGGGGTGATACATCCGCTTTAATTTTGTTCTTTCGCCTTTACACATTTTACACGTGTCCAACATATAAAGCCGGATTTACTTACAGATTTTTTTCCCATCTTCACCTTTTTTTTTTTTTTTTTTTTTTAAATACTTGTATGTTTCTGATTGTGAGCTCTCTGGATCTCTGTCTCCCCAGAGTTTTCTGGTCAGTTGACCATCAGTGATACAGTCTCCCGGCAGCACTGAGTGTAGGGTGACCACTTGTCCCTAAGTGCCCAGGACACTCCCTGATTGTTAATGTTGTCCCTCGTCCCTGGCAGCCCCCTTCTGGGACAGCATAAAGTCCCGGAATGAAGACTCCAGAGTTCTATGTACTAGAAGAACTGCCCTACTGTGACAGAAAGTGATGCCTCTGCTAGGCTACAAGAAAATGGCTTCCAGACAGAACTCTAAACACTAGTGAGAGAACTGAGCCTTGATTTTGACAATGAACAGGAGCTGCAGTGCATTTTTGCTGAAGTGTAATGCTAGTCTAAGTCTTTAGGTGTGATGTACATTATCTTGTAGCCCAAAAAGGCATAGCTTTCTGTCACAGCAGTCAATGGGCAGTTCTCCCTCTAGTGTTTAGAACGCTGTAGTGCGCTGGAGAAAGAGCAGGTTGCACACTGATGTCCAGTGACCCCTCCCACTTAGCTGTGCTAGTGCCAAGGACTAGTACTCTGTTGCTCCCATCTCCGCAGTGTCCCTGAATGGCAGAATGGAAATGTGGTCACCCTAACTGAATGCTGTTTGTTCTATATGATATTTTTACATTGTATCTCTTTTATAAGGTATCGGTATGTCTGCTTTCACAGGCCCTAACAGAAAGCTCTCTGGCAGTGGTTCTTAACCAGGATCTCCTGGCATTCTGGTATGCTGTGGAAATCCACTGAGGGTGCCCGATGTTTTCTAAAAAAGACTTTGACAATAATGTGATTGTTGAGTTTTGGATTTATATTATGTAAATGTTTATGCACAGTATGATTGTGTTTGTTATTCTACAACCTAATAACTGTTTTTTTTTTACTTATTTGTAGTCTTCATAACTCTTTTAAGGGTACTGTACTGTCAGAGACAACAGAGGAAAGGGATTTGGCAGTAATTATTTCTAATGACTTAAAGGTAGGCAGGCAATGTAATAAAGCGGTGGGGAATGCAAGCAGGGTGCTGGGTTGTATAGTTAGGGGCATTGGGAGTTTTGAACAAACCGTGTGATTGAACAGACTGTGTGAATGAACAGACTTTGTGACTCAGTACTACTTCACCCGAGGAAGAGAGCTGATCTCTTGTAAGCTTTTTAATGAGTTGGAATTTGGGGGAATATTTGTCCCCTATGGTGTACTTAGGTAGTTCCAGTTCTTATTAAATCAGCCTCCATGTTTTTGTGAAAGTCTGTAATCACATAATAGCAAGCCACATGTAATTATGTGCTGACATTTCTACTTTTATATTTTTTGTGCGTCAGGGGAAAATGTATAATACTGTTTTGAGATACTCAACTGTGGAACATAAATGAAAAAAAAACAAAAAGAAAGAGTCATTATTTACAGACGAGAAGGGGAAATAATTTATGTTGCCATGGTAATGGTAGCTTTTGAATGTTGAAAATTCTGAAGGACGCAGTTCATTACAGACGTCTGTTAGCTCATTACATGAAACAGTTTGGGAAAAATTGAAAGGTTAAAAAATCTACAGCGGGAAAATGTTTATTTGGTGTTAAGTAGAGATTTAATTAGGAGGCAACAAGGGGAACTGTATAATGTGTCTTTCTGTGTCTTTTTTTTATAGTAGTACTGTGCAAATGTTTTAGGCAGGTTTGTAAAAAAGCTGTAAAGTAAGAATGCATTCAAAAGACTGACATGTTAATAGTTTATTGTTATCAATGAACAAAATGCATACTGAGTGAACAGAAGAAAAATCTAAATCTGTATTTGGTGTGACCACCCTTTGCTTTCAAAACAGCATAAGTTCTTCTAGGTACACTTGCACAAAGTCAGGGATTTTGTAGGTATATAGTCAGGTGTATGATTAAACAATTATACCAAACAAGTGCTAACTGCCATAAATGTAATATGTTGGTTGAAACAGAAACAGCTGTGTAGGGGGAATAAAACTGTGTGAGGAACAGCCAAGCTCAGCTAACAAGGCGAGGTCTCTGAAGACAGTTTAATGTCAAAAGTCATACACCATGACATGACTGAGCTCAGCAACAAGACACAAGATAGTTATATTGCATCAGCAAGGTCTCTCCTAGGAAGAAATTTCAAGGCAGACGGGTTTGGAAATGTGCTGCCCAAACTCATTTCAAGAAGCACAAAGAAACAGGCAACATGGAGGACCGTAGAAGCAGTGGTCATCCAAGGAAAGTTAGTGCAGAAGATGAAAGACACATCACTCTTACATCCCTTTGCAATCGGAAGATGTCCAGCAGTGCCATCAGCTGAGAATTGGCAGAAAACAGTGGGATTGTTGTACACCCATCTACTGTCTGGAGAAGCCTGGTTAGAAGTTGTCTTCATGGAATACTTGCGGCCAAAAAGCCATACCTCCGACATTCCATGAGACCAAAAAGAAAAACAGGAAGCGCCTAATGGTGCAGTATCATAACATATCAATGTAAAAATGTATCAAGGAAGCTGTTGTACTCACATTTAGTATTGGTCAGGCTACTGTTATCAGATAGTATGACATATGCACTTGTGAAGATCTTAACCCTGTCTTCACTCGGGTAACGTACCAATGTACACAACTCAACACAAACACAGTAGCTTGTTCACATGAAGCAGGATAGAAAAAACTTTAATAAAATATATTCGTAATGGCTTAAACGCTTAAGCGTTTTGCAACACAAGACTGCTTTTTCAAAGCTATAAAGCCAATCACAATAAAAGCTACAATCAGCTCAGAATTGGCTGTAGCAGAAGGCAGTTTGTTTTCTGAAGGACTGGTGAGCGGTACAAGAACGAGTGTCTGCAAGGAACAGTGACGCATGGTGAACATTCCTTGCAAATATGGGGCTGCATTTCTGCAGATGGAGTTGGGGATTTGGTCAGAATTAATGGTCTCCTCAATGCTGAGAAGTACAGGCAGATACTTATCCATCATGCAATACCATCAGGGAGGCATCTGATTGGCTCCACATTTCTTCTGATTGGCTAGCTGCAAGCTAAGGAGAAGATGTAGGCTCCACCCAGCATTCACTTCTCAGAATTGTTCCTGCCTACATAAAGGGGCTGATCGCCTACCCAAAGTTACCAGTAACCTGTATTGGACGACAGAGAAATATTGATTTGATTTAGATTTTCCTTCTGTTCACTCACTATGCATTTTGTTAATTGATAAAAATAAACTATTAACATGTCTATTTTTGAAAGCATTCTTACTTTTCAACATTTTTTCATATATATGAAGACTTTGTGCCTGGCAAAACACACCCAGGGGCGGCAGTAAGGAGGAGTTACTGCTCCCATTGGGTGATTCAATGGGGATGTTATTTTCACAGGAGTTGCCGGGGCTGAAGGCCCTTGCTACTCTTGCGAAAATCATGCAGGGAGTTGGCCCACCCCCACTATCCAGCTTGCCCACCACTATCCAACTGAGCGGAAAAAAATGGCTGCCACTCGCTCCTACAAACTATATGTATATATAATATCTGAGAATAATGTGGATTTTAGTCAAACAATAGCTGGGGAAGGGTCTATGGTCACGACAGTAGAAGATTTTTTTTTTGTTATTATTGTTATTGGGGGTGCCAAAGCTTTTACTGTGTCTAATTTGATAGAGCAAAAGAGTCAAGATGGGGTTTCTGGGCAATTGGAAACACAGTCTCTGTTTGGCCTTTTGCCCTCTATTCACACGCCATTCTTTGTCTACATTAATGTGTTTATTAAAACTATTATGTTTGCTTTTTACATATATCATTTATTGTTTTTTTTAATCAGCAGTGCCCTGAGGAAGGCTAAAAGAGGAAACATTGGCTTCTGTGTGAGAATGAACATTTTGAAACTGCAGGCTCGCGTGACCTGAAATCTTTGTTAAGGTATGGAAAAGTTTACTTATCTGTTAATACCCATTCCTGCATGACCAATATTGGTTATTTAATGGACAAAGCTGTTTGTTAAAGGGTAACTGTGTCCATTGTTTATGTGATCCTTAATTTGTTTAACAGATTCAATTACCTAAATCAGTCAGGTGTATCTGTCAGTGTATTGTTTTGCATTATATCTACAGTTTCCATTGAAGTCTGTTGTTAGAACACTCCTCCTCACATCAAATAGACTACAGCTGACCTGAATGACTCATAAAGAACACTAGTATTTATCAGATTGTAAACTAAAACAATTATCAGTGGACTTCAAGAAAAAGCAAATACAAAAATAATATATATAAATTACCGATTGTTGTATGGCGGACACCTACACTGGTAAATCCTTCTGTTAAAAACCTTAAAGTGACAGATAACCTCCACTTTGACTGTATACGTTACACAAGTACGTAATACATCACTTCAAATTGCCAATAAATAAATATTTCATATATTAAGATCCCGGAATATCTATTTCTTGTAGTCTTGTCTTGTAGTGATCGTTAAACCTTTGAGTGCCAGAGGGGTACGCACGTATTGCAGAGTGATAGTACAACAATGTAACAGTACCCCTGTAGCAGTGAGTGCTTCCTATGCTGCAGAGGCAGGCTTTTCTACATTGTTTTATTAACATATTTTTTTTACATTGTGGCAGTAACCCTGCTTTAAAGCGGTACTTTCACCTTTAATACACCGTGTCTCCTATGACTAGTGTAGTAAAATGGTTTGCTGATTGCAGGGCGGGTTTTCTGTAAGCCCATACTGTAGGAGATAATCACTCTCAAAATTAGATTTCTTGTAGCCTCTTCCGCATTCTGTGGCACAGGTTACCATAGGCACATCGGCACAGGACTTTCCCGTCCTCAAATTCTCCTTCCACCTCCCTCCCAGCTCTCCACGGGAAATTTGTTCACGCTTCCTTTCGTACTGGTGTGCATAACGTCTATTGTAACAGCAAGCTCCGTTTGTCATTTAACTTAGCTTGCAATCTCAGTATAATGACAAACAGAGCTTGCTGTTACAATTGACATGATGCATATTACTCCAAAGGGAAGTGAGAATGTGCTCCCAGGCAGAGAGGGGAGGGAGGTGGGAGGAGAATTTGAGGACTGGAAAGTCCTGCGCCGATGTGCCGATGGTAACCTGTGCCACGGAATGCGGAAGTGGCTACATGAAGTCTAATTTTGAGAGCGAATATCGCCTACAGTATGGGTTTACAGAAAAAAAAAACCCTGCAATCAGCAAACCATTTTACTACACTAATCATAGGAGACACGGTGTATTAAAGCTGAAAATACCGCTTTAACAGTCCCACATAGAAACATCTCTGGAAACTGATTCAGACATAAAAGTGTAAAAAATAAATAAATAAATAAAAATAAAAAAATAGACGATTGAAGAAAAAAAAAAAAGCTAGGGCTTTGAATAAAGGTTCATCTCTGGCTTCAACATTTAAATAGTGACTTTATCAGGTCCAGCTGCTTTTGCCATTTTTCATTGGTTTTATTGCAGCTTCTAGTTCTTTCACCAAAACGTCTGGCACATCTTCAGCCTCTTGCATTGCATTATGTTGTTACTCTTCATCCTTATAAAGATTTGAATAAAATTATTCTTGCATATCCTATATAATAATTCACTAAATCGTGTGTAACGCCGCGACATGCGCAGTAGACACTGCTGCGCGAGCTGCAGTCATGCGCAGTAGAGACTACCCGCGGCATGGCTGATACAAAGCTGGGTGCTCCGAAGGAGCGTCCACCTCTGTATCAGCCACGGCGCGGGCAGTCTCTACTGTGCATGACTGCCCCGCGACCGGTGGCAGTGGCACTGTGGCCCGTGTAACAGGCTGTTCAACTAGTTTATACATATTCCACCCTCTTTTTAATATTACCGTTTGGATTCATCATGATTTTTCAATAGCTGGCTAGTGCTGATCTTCACGTTTCTTGACTTTATATAATTTTCGTTCTTTCAGGCAGTTTTTATTTTTGTTTTCACTAAATGATGGTCTCTTCCAATGTTAAAACAGTTAAAAACTGAGCAGTCCATGGATATCGTTTTATTATATGAATATATTGCCATTAGGGCTTACCATGTTAATTTTCTCTGTGCCTTTTTCCTGTAGTAAATTATTTATATATATATATATATATATATATATATATATATATATATATACTAGTTGAACAGCCCGTTACACGGGCCACAGTGTCTCTGGCAGCCGGTCGCGGGGCAGTCATGCACAGTAGAGACTGCCCGCGCCGTGGCTGATACAGAGGTGGACGCTCCTTCGGAGCGCCCAGCTCTGTATCAGCCGCGGCGCGGGCAGTCTGTACTGCGCATGACTGCCGCACGTGCAGCAGTGTCTACTGCGCATGTCGGGCGTTACACACAACTTAGCGAATTATTATATAGGATATATATATATATATATATATATACATACACAGGGCTCAAAATTTCCACTCTCCACTAGCCAACGGTGAGTGAAAATTTAGCCCTGGCGAGTAGAAATTCAGCCCTGGTGGGTATGTTATGGCTTGCAGTGGTGAGTAACTTTTCAGGTCTGGCTAGTAGCAAAGGACTTCACATTTTAAGCCCTGATATACACATATACCAATGGAGAATTGATGGCACTCACAGGTTCTTGTTCAAATTCAAAGAAAGTAGTTTATTGGAATCAACGTTTCGGCTGTATCAAGATAAAGGCTGTGCAATACACCCGTAACTTTAATTCCAATAAAGTACTTTCTTTGAACTTGAACAAAAACCTGTGAGTGCCGTCAATTCTCCATTGGTACATGTATGTATGCTTTTGCTTTTCTGACGTGCACCCAGGCATGATGAACATTTCACAGTGAGTGCTACCGTCCTGGATTTTCTTTATACAATATATATATACAGTGCTGTGCAAAAGTTTTAGGCAGGTGTGGAAAAATGCTGTAAAGTAAGAATGCTTTAAAAAATAGACATGCTAATTGTTTATTTTTTAATCAATTAACAATATGAAAAGTGAGTGACGCGATTGCATGCCATTTCACAGGTAAATTCCTCACTTTGTTGGAGATGCTCTACTCATGTAGGGACTTATCTACACCTCTGGTGGTCCTGTCCTAAGATTCAACCTCTTTGGTCTCAATGTCTATCCCATATTGAATCTTTCCTGGATATTACACTTAATAGAACCCCTCGGTCTCTCTTGTTTTTTCTTGATCTTCCCATTATGTCGCGACAGAGGAAGCTTATCTTACGCATGATGATCATGGCTTTGAGATCACTAATCCCACAATATTGGATGAAGACCAATCCACCCTCATACGCAGAATGGAAATCTAAAGTACGAGAATATTTGTTATATACTAGGCTAACTTTCTTAAGAAGAGACCTCGACTCACAAGACATCAGCTCTATCCTTCAGAATTGGGACATATCCTGCCAAGCTAACTAGCATATTTTGAGGCGTTGATGCCTTCTAAGATTATTCATCCGGTCCAGAGTTCTTTTAGTCTTTCGTTTTTTCATCCTTTCTTTCATGCCTTACTTCTTCTAGTTCTTTCCCCTCTTTCCTTTCTTCTTTCCTGTTTATCAATCTTTCTCTCCTTCTTTTCTTCTTTCCCCCATATCATTTTTCTTTTTTCTTTTCCTTAATCTAAGCTTCTACTCTTTCTCCATTCCCCTTTCTCTTCTCCCACCCTATCTTCCTGGTCCAACACCTCCTACTTTTGTTTTCCCCGCTTTTCCCCGTACCATTGTCTTCTTTCCCCTCCCCCCCCCTTCCATTTCAATTTACTACCAAAATAAGACCACACGTATTAAGTCCTATATGCTTTATTGTTATTGGCATGCAATATTGTCGCACTGTTGAGGACTTTACACCAGTGTTATTGTATTCTTTCTTATTATGCTTGACATGTATTGTAACTCTTTTCATGTCTTTTGTGATAGTTCTTGTTACAGAATATGTACTGTTTTATTTATGTACACTGTCCTTGTGGTCTCAATAAATATAAATAAAAAAAAAAAAAAAAAGTGAGTGAACAGAAGAAAAATCTAAATCAAATCAATATTTCTCTGTTGTCCAATACAGGTTACTGGTAACTTTGGGTAGGCGATCAGCCCCTTTAAGTAGGCAGGAACAATTCTGAGAAGTGACTGCTGGGTGGAGCCTACCTCCTCTCCTTAGCTTGCAGCTAGCCAATCCCCACCCAGTAAGATTTGTTCCTTGGTCAGTACACAACGCAAGACAACAGTTCTGCTATAGTGGGGATTGGGGATTGGCTAAGCTAAGCAAGCAAGCTAAGGAGAGGAGGTAGGCTTCACCCAGCAGTCACTGCTCACAATTGTTCCGACCTACTTAAAGGGGCTGATCGCCTACCCAAAGTTACCAGTAACCTGTACTGACTAAGAGAAAAGGATTTAACAGGTAAGACTAAAATACTCTTTCGGTGTGACCACCCCTTGCCTTCAAAGCATCTTCAATTCTTCTAGGTACACTTGCACACAGTTTGTTAAGGAACTCGGCAGGTAGGTTGTTCCAAACATCTTGGAGAATTAACCACAGTTCTTCTGTGGATTTAGGCAGCCACAATTTCTTCTCTCTCCATGTAATCCCAGACAGACTCAATGATGTTGAGATTGGGGCTTTGTGGTGGCCATACCATCACTTCCAGGACTCCTTGTTCTTTATGCTGAAGATAGTTCTTAACCCCTTCGTGACACAGGACGTACATGTACGTCCTGTGTGGCTGTCACTTAGTGACAGAGGACGTACATGTACGTCCCGGAAATCCGGCTCCCCGCGCGGCTGCGCACCGTTCGGGGACTCCGGATTGTTTTAAAAAAAAAAAAAAAAATGTTAGACGGGCGTTAAGTGACGGCCGCGTCTGCACGCGGCCGTCACTAAGGGGTTAATGACTTTGGCTGTATGTTTGGGGTCATTGTCATGCTACAGAAAAATTTGGGGCCAGTCAGATGCCTCCCTGATGGTATTGCTTGATGGATAAGGATCTGCCTGTACTTCTCAGCACTGAGGAGACCATTTATTCTGACCAAATCCCCAACTCCATTTGCAGAAATGCAACCCCAAACTTGCAAGGAACCTACACCATGCTTCAATATTGCCTGCAGACACTCAGTCTTGTATCACTCTCCAGCCCTTCGGCAAACAAACAGCCTTATGCTACAGCCAGGTATTTCAAATTTTGATTCATCAGTCCAGAGCACCTGTTGCCATTTTTCTGCACCTTTGTTCCTGTGTTTTCGTTAAGTCGCTTAGCTTTGTTTCCACATTGGAGGTATGGCTTTTTGGCCACAAATCTTCCATGAAGACCACTTCTGACCAGACTTCTCCAGACAGTAGATGGGTATGCCAGGATCCCACTGTTTTATGCAAATTTTTAGCTGATGGTACTGCTGGACATCTTTCTATTGCAAAGGGAAGTAAGCATGATGTGTCTTTCATCTTGGCCGACCACTGCGTCTACAGTCCACTATGTTGCCCTTTTCTTTGTGCTTCTTCAAAAGAGCTTGGACAGCATATCTGGAAACCCCTGTCTGCCTTGAAATATCTGCCTGGGAGAGACCTTGCTGATGCATTATCACTACCTTGTGTCTTGTTGCTTTGCCATGGTGTATGTCTTTTGACATTAAACTGTCTTCAGAAACCTCACCTTGTTAGCTGTGTTTGGTTGTTCCTCACCCAATTTTATTCCTCCTACACAGTTGTTTCAGTTAATGAGTGTGTTTCAACCAACATATTCAATTGATGATCATTAGCACCTGTTTGGTATAATTGTTTAATCATACACCTGACTATATGCCTACATAATCCTTGACTTTGTGCAAGTGTACCTAGAAGAATTTATGCTGTTTTAAAGGCAAAGATTGGTCACACCAAATATTGATTTGATTTAGATTTTCATTCTGTCCACTCACTTTGCATTTTGTTAATTGATAAAAATAAACTGTTACTATGTCTATAGAGATACAAATGGAACCGTCCTGAAGTTTGCATTTTCTGAGTTACAGCATCTAGACCTGATAAGCAACTTTCTTTGACTTTCATGGGTATCTTTGCTTACTTAAGACATAAAGTTACTGATAGTGAAGGAAATTCTGTAAAAGAGTAAGGTTGCATCTGTAATCCCTCTTTAAGTAGCTTTATTTTGCTCCAGATCCTACCATTTCAAACGGCTCTCCATCCCATCTGCCACCCAGATATTAGCATTCCACACTTCTCTCCATCCCACCTGCCATCCCCTGCAGCTAGATACTAACAATCTACAGAACAGGATATTTTCTCTGTACAGAGGGACTTACATACAATGTCAGATTGGGCAAACATGTGGAATATGAAGTTTAATGTGGGGAAGTGTAAAGTCATGCATTTGGGAGGAAACAATCCCAAGGCTACTTATGAACTTAATGGAATCATTTTAGGGGACTCATTGCTAGAGAAAGACCTGGGAATCCTTGTCAACTACAAACTTGGAAACAGTGACCAGTGTCAAACAGCAGTAGCAAAGGCAAACAAAATCCTGTCTTGCATAAAAAGAGGTATTGAAGCAAGAGTGGATAACTTTATTTTGCCATTATACAAATCATTGGTAAGACCTCACCTTGAGTATGCAGTGCAATTTTGGGCACCGGTTCTGATAAAGGATATACTAGAACTAGAGAGGGTACAGCGGAGAGCAACAAAGTTAATTAAGGGAATGGAGGACTTGACGGAACGACTAGACAAAATTGGTTTATTTACTCTAGAGAAAAGACGACTAAGAGGAGACCTTATCACATTGTACAAATATATGAGAGGTCAATACAAAGATCTCTGCGGTGAGCTGTTTATTCCAAGGCCTGGTCAGGTGACCAGGGGACACCCCTTGAGATTAGAGGAAAGGAGGTTTAGACTTCAGCAGAGGAAGGGTTTTTTTAAGGTAAGGTCTGTTAAATTGTGGAATTCATTGCCCTAGGAGGTGGTTATGGCAGATACAATGGATACATTTAAGAGAAGATTAGATACATTTCTTTCAAAAGGAAACATACAGAGTTATACTGTTTATTAGTAGGCTGATCAGGAAGGTCTGATAAAGACTAACTTAATTGGTGGCAGGAAAGCTATAAAATTCTCAGTTACTGGGGTATGAGGAGAAGGTTGAACTTGATGGATTTGTGTCTTTATTCACCTTAATTTACTATGTTACACTGCTCACCATCCAACCTGTCCCTCCCTGTCTACCAGATACTAACATTCCACACTTCTCTCCATCCCACCTGTCACTCCCTGTCCACCAGATACTAACATTTTCCACTACTTTGCACCTCTACTGCCACCGTCATCTGGCCAGTATTATCTCATTTGGATAATGTGACAAATAAATTAACCTAAAAATCTCATAAACTGTTTGAAATAAAGCAAAACAGTTAACAGAATGTAGGGGATGTTAAAAGCTTTTTCAAAATCACCTGTTTGTTTCAAAGTTATAGTTCCATTTTACCTCACACTCTCATATCCCTTGGACATTCCATATTGCTCCATGTATTAGGCACTGTCTACATTTTTACCCACATACACACAAAACATTCAACTGGAGCTGTGTGTGAACAATATCCTATGAAAATTTCACCCTCTGTTGGGCGACCCAACACAACGTTGCATTAAAAATGCTGACACATTGAAAACAGAGATATCAGAATGCCGTCCACATGAAAAGAGCGATATTCCATTATCGCAGCCATTAGAATGTTGTATCCTCATGTATATGAACCACATCCCACATCCCACTACAGTCTTCAGCCCCCAGCTCCAGCCTACTGCCCCCCAACCCCCCACTAAAGTCAAAGCCCTCAACCCCAAACAGTACATCATATACCAATGTTCTTACCAGTAATTAGGGAGAATGCACCAAGGACACCAGGCTCTCCTCTTTCACATGCACAGTGACCCAATCGATCATATGGGGATGGCTAGGAGTATACGCCTACCTCACTCCTTTTCTGTGCCCTCATTGTTGGGACAGGCTCAGCAGCACTATGGTGACTGACTGAGCAATACATTGTTTACCCCTCTGGGTAAAGGGTTATTAAGTACATCTTCACCAAGAGTAAGCACAAAGACAAATGCGGTTAATGAAAACAATGTATTTAACATTGGTGTTGCTTTAAAGGGATAGTAATGTTTCATAATAAAAGAAGCTCTAATTAATCATCATAGTATTTGGACTTTGGAGAGTGTTATTTCAGTTCTGTCAGAGTTGTAGTTCAGGAGTAATTCAATGACAAAGTGTCCCCTCTCGCCCCTTTTACTGATGTAACACTGCCCAGCCAGAGCAGAAGGGAGGTGCCCAGGTAGACTGCAGAGAGGGACAATCTTCAATTAAGATAAGGTAAAACATGATAAACCTGTCAAGGGGGACAGGGCCTTCATTGTTCTCATAGGAAGAAGATTGTCCCCTGCTGTTATCTGTCTGGTCTATGGACTGCATTCCACATCTGAGAAGAGATGGCTTACACTAGGTAAAAGGGGTGGGAGGGGAAACATTGCTTGTGAATATCTCTCAAACCATAAAGGTTTGAGAGATAAGACTTATATCGTTCTTCATGTTTTTTAATGCCTACAAAATAAAATAAAGTTAAAACGAAGTATTAGTATCCCTTTAAAGGGACAGTAATGTCCCCCAAAAAAATTTCCAGTTTTGTAGAGGTTAAAATATTAATCAATATGCATATTGATTAATATTCTAACCTCTACAAAACTGGACTTTTTCTTTTTGGGACATTACTGTCCCTTTAAATGTAATGCCATTTCTGAAAGACATAGCCGTCTGTGGTTCATCTGTTAGAATGTAACATGAGTACTTTATTGATTGTTCTGATTAAGTGGAACAGGCTTCAGTACTCATTCCTCGGAGCACAAACAGCAGCTCTAAGTTTTGTTGATTTGTAATTGCGGCAAAAATATTGATTAACTGGTCCTGAGGGTATGAATCATGTTTCTGATGAGCATCTGTCACCAAACGACTCATGGAGTGTTTAGCGCTAACGTAAATTAAAGGAGAACTGACACCTCTGAATAATGACCCCCGCTTACCTTTCTATGACCAGTGAATCCAAATGGCCCTATAAATATGGTCCTTGTGCCTTTTTTTCAAGAGTTAAAGCCTTCAATCAATCCTAGATATCATGTCCGTAGGGGCAGACATGACAGTTGCTGACAATTTTTTCTTCAAACTCAAGAGTCCACTTAACTCTTTAAGGACCATAGAAGTGTGCAGCACTTTGCGAAACAGTGTGTTGCACCCTCCCCCGGTTGATAACCTTTTGAGTGCCAGCGGACCTTAGTTTTTTGAGAAAAAAATTGAAGGTTTTCAACATTTTCCAAAATGTGCATTTTATTGTTTCTCCAGGTAAACATAGTGTGACACAGTTGACAGAATTTGAATGTGCCCTCTAGAAACATTATCAATTTTTAATGAACACATAACAAAAGTTAGTGCCGGAGAGGTATGCAAAGAAATGTGTTGCATAGCCCTCTGGGACTCAAAAGTGTAAATAAGCGTACCAAGCATTCACAACTCTCCTCTCCTCTTTTATACTTTAGCTTGTGTGTATAGGTACAAACCAGGGTCATCATAATCAGTTCCACATTTAGTTGTCCTATAAGGGAGATTCCCTTTACTGTCACTAATATTGCGCAACATTACTTTCACTTCTATTACATTGTATACCACCTGCTTTCATAGTCCCCAACAGAAAGCTGTGTGGAAACAAAAATCCAGGGAGCTTGCTGTCAAGAATATAAGTGTGCAGGTAAAAAAGTGTTCCGTACCCCTCTAGCTCTCAAAGGGTTAAAAAACAGATAACTATAACTTTTGGGCATGATTTAGCTGTCTGTATTTCCTGAACACAGAACACTAGGGAGTGATTACTAAATACATATAGGAACAGGCCCGAATCCTGGATTCTATTTGGGCAGCATGAAAGTATGAAGTGCGGCACGTGAGATAGGACGTGTTTAGATTTATAATGGTGGGAATGGACATAAATTGTATTAAACCTTTGAGTGCCATTCAAAGGATTAAATTCAGTGCCTCAAATAATGAACTGAATTTGCTATTTTTTAAAGCAGAACTATCACCGATAAGAAACTTTATTTGTAATAATTCCCTATCTGGTGACTAGCTGCTTAGTAGCGCTAGTCGCCAGAATTATTACCTGGTTATGGAGAAATATGCATTCATCCTCGGCTGACAGGCAGGACGGATCGCGGACATCTTGCCCTAGTGACGTCCGCGCGCCTACGCTGTCAGTCCCTTCTGGAGCCGAATGGTTCCTAGCAACTCCTCCTACAGCCTTCTGGGACTGACAGAGCAGGCGCGCGGACGTCACTAGAGCAAGATGTCCGCGCACCGCCCTGCCTGTCAGCCGAGGATGACTGCATATTTCTCCATAAAGAGGTAATAATTCTGGCGACTAGAGCTACTAAGCAGCTAGTCACCAGATAGGGAATTATTACAGACAACGTTTCTTAGCGGTGTTAGTTCCGCTTTAAGGTCCAAAAAAATAACATTAAAATCTCCAAAAAACAACAGCTCCATTTTGGTGTTCTTGTGTGGCAGTCTTACCGAGGAGGTGGTCTGTGCCTGACAAAACTGTTCTGGAGTACTAGGCAGTTGGTAGATGTCAGCAATTATGATTGGATTTGAGAAGGGAAATCCAGTTTTACCAGCTATGTATTCATATGTAGTAATCAAAAGTACAGGCAATTTGATTTTAACCATTATGCAGAATATATACAGCTAAGAGGACTGGCTGCCTTTTTAAGTGGTTCTTGACTCCCCTGAATTCTAGAGATTTCATCACCTTGTTAAAGTTTTCAGAGATCTTTCTGTAAGGGACAGAGAGAGCAGGTATAATGATAGAAAACGCACAGGAAACAGAGATCCAGAGAGCTTACTGTTTGGGACATAACAAAAATGATAAAGATGGAAAAAAATAATACAACATATAGGCATTTTACAGTGCTGTAACAATAGGGGGGCACCTGCAACCATGCCTGTCACTCCAGGGGCCCGGCCACCCCCTGCAACCCCCCGACTGGCACCTGCAAGAAGCAAACTGAGGTCTGTCCCTTCTTTGGCACAGACCTCTAGCAGCTGAGCTCCCTCATCAGCAATCTAGTAATGCATTGCCCTGGGAGATGTCATCGTCTCCCAGTGCTCTGCATTATTGAAGAGAGGAGTGCATGGGCCTCCAGCTGTATAGAGGTCTGTGCAGAGGGAGGCAAAGACCTCTCTTGCCAAGCCGCTGGACAACCAGGGAGGTAGGAGATGGACACTTGGGGGGGGGGTCAGTAGGGGCAATGTGGACGTGGAGATTGGGAGCAATGTGGAGATTGCGGGCAGTGTGGAGGTGGCCAGTGGGGGGTCAATGTGGAGATGGCCAGTGGAGGTGGCCATAGGGTGGCCACATTTACTTCCTTACATTCCGGGACACTGTTAAAATGGCAGTGCACTCACGTGACGTCACATGTTCAGAACGGGAGTCAGCTCCGGCTGGACTCAGCCTCACTTCCTGGATACAGAGTTTACTTGTGCTGCTGTTCCAATCCCCCTATTCCGTTCCGTCCGTCACTGCCACTAACCATCCAACCAATGAGGAGAGAACCATTTTGCAAATACTCTCCTCTTTCATTGGCTGGTGGTGGTGCCTGCAGCATGCTTGTTGTAAGTAGGCTGTGACTGGGCTGATACTGTCAGTATACGGCTGACTTGGCTGAGTGAAAGCTTTGGGTGACTTTCATTTCCTTTATTCCAGGACTCTTTATTGTCCCAGTGGGGGATGACCCGGGACACAGACCACAATTAAGGGACAGTCCAGGCGATCCGGGACACGTGGTCACCCTAGGTGGCCAATGGGTGTGAGTGTGTGTGTGTGGGGGGCAATGTAGTTGGAGGGGCCCCTGGCACTTTTTTGCACCAGGGTCTGGTGGCTTCTAGTTACGCCTCTGGCATTTTAACTTTACATAGTATGTATTATCACAATGTTAATATAAAATATATAATCGCCATTCATATTGGTAGACTTTTGATAAGCAATAAAATAACAGTGGAAACAAGATGTAACAATTAACAGTAACATCAAAATGAAAAATGTGCCCCATTGTGCTCTATAAACAGTTCAGACCCAGTCCAGTATGAACTCTTGCTTTTCAGGTCTAACCCTTCGCGTGCCAGAGGGCTACACAACGCATCAGAGCAATGCGTTGCGTACCCCTCTGGCACCCAAAGGGTTAACCTCCCATCGTTCATTATTAGAAAATTGTTGTGAGACGGAAAGTGGTTTTGCAAAAGCAGTTTCCCCTCAAGATATCTCTAATTTAAGTTTGGAAACTTTAAGAGCTATCACACTGAAACAATATACCAAATGGACATTAAATTGCCTATTACTTTACCACACACAACAGATTAGACAATGCTTAGACTACAATAGTATTCCTAGGGCTGTGCAGTAATGGCATATATCTCAGCGAGAGAACAGTATGAGCAAGATAACTGTAACGGTACTATAGTCATTCAAGGGCTACTGCATGGAATCCAAGCTAACGCTGAGCTTCCAGGGTCAGATTTCCCAATAGGCAGAGTATGCAGCTGCCAAGAGATCTTCGTTTAGAGGGAAGCCTCAGCTGTGCTGGCCTCACCCACATTTGGGATTGGGATTGTGGGTGTGGACGGAGCAAACTCATTGTCCATGCACCAATTTTATACCCCTTGAGTGTGATCGAGATCTCCAGCCCAATGTGGGGCAAAACAGAGATCTCTCTAGTAACCAAGGGGTTAAAACTCTTTTTTTGTTCTTGCTTGTTATTGGCCAAGGGTATTTTCTGTGCATGAAACAGTGGATGGAAATGGGGGCCTGACCACGTTAGGAGTGGGGTGTGGTCTTGGGTGGTGTTAAAGGGATAGTAACACTTTATTTTATTTTGTTGGCATTAAAAAAATATGAAGAATGATATAAGTCTTATCTCTCAAACCTTTATGGTTTAAGAGACATTCACAAGCAAAGTTTCCCCTCCCGCCCCTTTTACCTAGTGTAAGCCATCTCTTCTCAGATGTGGAATGCAGTCCATAGACCAGACATATAACAGAAGGGGACAATCTTCTTCCTATGAGAACAATGAAAGCCCTGCCCCCCTTGACAAGTTTTTCAGGTTTTTCCCTTATCTTAATTGAAGATTGTCCCTCTCTGCAGTCTACCTGGGCACCTCCCTTCTGCTCTGGCTGAGCAGTGTTACATCAGTAAAAGGGGCGGGAGGGAGATATTTTGTCATTGAATTACTCTTGAACTACAACTCTGACAGAATTGAAATAACACTCTCCAAAGTCCATATACTATGATGATTAATTAGAGCTGCTTTTATTATGAAATGTTACTATCCCTTTAAGTACTCCTAGAGTGCCTTGCCTAGGGGAAGCCTGGGATGTAAATTTGACCTTGTGAGCTTTTATTTCCTTCTACAGAGAACAGAATCTCTAAAATCATGCAATCCATGAAATTACACCCACTCTACTTATTAAAATTAATAAATTACAGAGAGTATTTCATAATATGAAAACTTTATGTATTGCAGGCTTTTTTTCCTGCTACTGAGAGATGTTACACTCAAGAGTTAATACAGCTCAAACTTGCATTTTTTGGATGCAGTACCTCCAGGGCCTGAAATTTTACAGTGGTGCTGTTGTTAGACTGCTATTATTTCTGGTATTGAGCAATACATTCTTTTTAAATTTTTAGCAACAGCGCCCCCTAGTGTTCAGATGGCATTTTTCAGTTGATTTGTTTGAGAGAGCCTTAGGCTAAATAATAAAATGTGATATTAATAGTGTCATCTCTTTTTGACAGTTGGGGCTTTAATATATTTGAACAGAGCATCTTCCAGCAAAATATGTTTTACTCAGCAAGACAATCACGGCAGTATGTAATGTTTTTCTTCATAATAAAACATTGACTTTCCTATAAATCCTGATTTGGAACAAGGATGAGGTATCACATTATATTGGTGGTCCTGTGACTACCAGTGGCCAATTGGACAAAGCTGGAGTGGCAGTGTATGTGTGATCCTGAAACTACCAGTGCATGTGTGGGACAAAAAGCTGGAGAGCTAGACAAGGTATATGTGGTTCTGTAACTACCAGTTGTCAGTGGAGCAGGGCTGGGTAATCAGCCTTGTTCCATTGGTCACTTATCCACCGAACCACACCTACACTGTGTAAGGAGTCAGAAAGTCTGTATGTGGTTCTGTGATTTCCAGTGGGACAGTAGAACAAGGCTGGGATGTCAGTGTATGTGTGGATCCGTGACTACCAGTGGAACAAGTCTGTGGTGTTAGGCAGTGTAAATGTAGTTCTTTGACTACCAATGGACAATGGAAAAAGGCTGGGTTATCAGGCAGTGTATATGTGGTTCTGTGACTACCATGGACAATGGAACAAGGCTGGGGTGTCACACAGTGAATAGGTGGGTCTGTTACTACCTGTGGATAGTGGAACCAGACTGGAGTGTCAAACAGTGAATAGGTGGGTCTGTTAATACCAGTGGAACAGTAGAACAAGGCTGGGGTGTCAGATAGTGTATATGTGGTTCTGTGATAGAGTGGACAGTGGAATAAGGCTGGAGTGTCGGTGTATGTGTGGATTTGTGACTACCAGTGGAACAAGGTTGGGGTATCAGACAGTGTATATGTGGTTCTGTGATAGAGTTGACGGTGGAATAATAAGGCTGGGATGTCAGGCAGTGTATATGTGGTTCTGTGATAGAGTGAGCAGTGCAATTAGGCTGGGGTGTCAGTGTATGTGTGGATCTTTGAATACCAGTGGAGCAAGGCTGGGTTATCAGACAGTATATATGTGGTTCTATGACTACCAGAGGACAATGGAACAAGGCTTGGGGTATCAGACAGTATATATGTGGTTCTATGACTACCAGAGGACAATGGAACAAGGCTGGACTGTCCGTATATATGTGGTTCTATGACTACCAGAGGACAACGGAACAAGGCTGGGGTGTCACACAGTGAATAGGTGGTTCTGTGACTACCAGTGGACCGTGGAACAAGGCTTGGCTATCAGGCAGTGTATATGTGGTTCTATGACCACCAGTGGACAGTGGAACAAGGATGGGTGCCACATACTGTATGTGTGGGTCTGTAAATACCAGTTGACAGTGAAAACAGTGGAACAAGTATAAGTTACAGGGCACACCTAAAAATATATTTTCTTTGAAACAAAATATTTCTGTATTTTGGGGGGTTCCTTTCACAATTTGAAACAGCCCTGGGGGTTATTAAACATGATTCATATCCTCAATATCAGTCGATGTCTTGACAAAATAAATACCTCGAAAAAATAGCTAAAGAAACAGGTGTAATTCTGTAAAAAAATGGTTATGATCATAAACCAAAAAATCCAAAAATGAATCAAAATGTGGCGGTAACAAATTCAAATGCAGAATATCATACATAATATAGAACGTATGCTTAGAAGTTTCCCCTTTAAATCCAATTCAGCAGAAAATCAATAATAATTAGGTGCTTTATAAAAGAAAAGTATCCTTCACATGAGGCAGATTAACTTCGTTTCAACCTCTCCTTGGACAGAGAGACCTAAACAAGTGTATAAAGCAATAGCAGAGATGAATGCTTTCATGAAATGTATGTCTAGTGAATAACTGTATGTAGCCTCGTTGATTTTGATAGAAATAAAAGCTGTTTTGTCTCTTTGGTCTTCAAAGTATTTATCTATATTTAATAGAAGTATTTTATGTTGTAAACAGGATTAACATTTTGTTGACCTTCACCTTTAGAGGTTCAAAAATCCTATTTTATTTTAACCATCCTCTCTTTTTAAAGGGATAGTAATACTTCAGTATTACAAATCCCTATATTAAAGCCCTTGTAAAGCACATGTTGTAGACCATTCCGATGAAGTAATTATACCGAGATATGTAGATGACAGCGCTCCTGAAGAGCCGCCGTCTGGTCCCGGAAGCAGGATCTCATGACGTCCGCTATACAGTGGATGCATGAGAAGGGGGAGGGAGCGGATGTCTTTATTTTCTTATGGGAGTTAAGTATGTTCTGATGATCCCTAGCATTTGGCTTCACGTTTTTTTTTTTGGGGGGGGTTACTATCCCTTTAACCATATCACATGATAAAATACAAACTTCTCAGTGAGTTCTTTGCATCACAAACAGAATGGGAGGTATGGACCCCTAATATCTCCTAAAGAGGGACACTTGGGAGGTATGGACCCCTAATATCTCCTAAAGAGGGACACTTGGGAGGTATGGACCCCTAATATCTCCTAAAGAGGGACACTTGGGAGGTATGTACCCCTAATATCTCCTAAAGAGGGATACTTGGGAGGCATGTACTCCTAATATCTCCTAAAGAGGGACACTTGGGAGGTATGGACCCCTACTATATCCTAAAGAGGGAGACTTGGGAGGTATGGACCCCTAATATCTCCTAAAGAGAGATACTTGGGATATATAGACCCCTAATATCTCCTAAAGAGGGACACTTGGGTGTTATGTACCCCTAATATCTTCTAAAGAGGAACACTCGGGAGGTATGCACCCCTAATATATCCTAAAGAGGGACACTTTGGAGGTATGTATCCCTAATATCTCCTAAAGAGGGACACTTGGGAGGTATGTACCCCTAATGTCTCCTAAAGAGGGACACTTGGGAGGTATGTACCCCTAATATCTCCTAAAGAGGGACACTTGGGAGGTATGCACCCCTAATATCTCCTAAAGAGGGACACTTTGGAGGTATGTATCCCTAATATCTCCTAAAGAGGGACACTTGGAAGGTATGCACCCCTAATATCTCCTAAAGAGGGACACTTGGGAGGTATGCACCCCTAATATCTCCTAAAGAGGGACACTTGGGAGGTATGTATGCATCACTACTGTAGGAATGTTGTCTGTGTTCTCTTAGGGTCATTGAATCACATGAAATAATATCAAGGCCCTTGTTCATCAGTCTAAGAAGGTTGAGTTATAGAGTAAGCCATCTTCAACATAGGAGACAAACATTCTCATTTATTTAAATGTAGTTTTAATCAATGTATTAGAAACCTCTCTAGCATTCAGGTGGTTAAAAGTCCCATTTAAATCAAGTGGAACTGGAAGTTTTTTTATTCGTCTCTTATGGTACAATTGGTTTGCTCGAGAAATGTAGTGTTATTTTTTAAACTCTGTTCTCTTCTGTGACATGTGATATAAGTTGAAGTTCAGTGGACAGTGCGGAATGTAACAGATCGCCAATAGCCCCAGCCTGTCCTTTGTCATATCTTGTTTACAACGACGCAGGATAAATGGCTCAAGGCCACTCGCATCACAGATAGTTGTCCTGAGCACTCGTATTGATGCCTTTTGTAATCTGAAAAACGACTCTTTGACAGACGAATTTTTGCCCATCAAATTCTTCTGTGTACATGGCATAAAAATGCCAAGAAGAAGAGGTAAATTGGAAAAGTGATGACATATGAATAAAGGGATGCTGGCAGCTCAGAAAGCGTCCCGCTATAAATTTCAAATATAAACATACAAAAGAAAACCTTAAAGTAAAAAGAGAGAGACAGTTTTTACATCTCTAGAGAACATTCACTCTATGGATACTAAAGAGGTCTTCAATTCAGGGACATCAGGGTGGGAAAGAGGGACGGAGAGATTTGGGTCTCAAAGGGGGTTGTACCCCCTAAAGATGGACACTTTGGAGGTATGTACCCCTATTATGTCCTAAGAGGGACACTTGGGAGGTATGTACCCCTAATATCACCTAAAGAGGGACACTTGGGAGGTACAGACCCCTAATATCTCCTAAATAGGAACACTTGGGCGGTATAGACCCCTAATATCTCTTAAAGAGGGACAATAGGGGAGTATGAACCCTAATATATACTAAAGAAGGACACTTGGGACGTATGTGCCCCTAATATCGCCTTAAGAGGGACACTTGGGAGGTATGGACCCTGATATCTCCTAAAGAGGGACACTTGGGAGGTATGTACCCCTAATATCTCCTAAAGAGGGACACTTGGGAGGTATGTACCCCCTAATATCGCTTAAAGGGATAGTAATGTTTCCTAATAAAAGCAGCTCTAATTAATCATCATAGTATTTGGACTTTGGAGAGTGTTATTTCAATTCTGTCAGAGTTGTAGTTCAAGAATAATTCAATGACAAAGTGTCCCCCTCCCACCCCTTTTACTGATGTAACACTGCTCAGCCAGATCAGAAGGGAGGTGCCCAGGTAGACTGCAGAGAGGGACAATCTTCAATTAAGATAAGGGAAAAACCTGAAAAACATGTCAAGGGGGGCAGGGCTTTCATTGTTCTCATAGGAAGAAGATTGTCCCCTTCTGTTATCTGTCTGGTCTATGGACTGGATTCCACATCTGAGAAGAGATGGCTTACACTAGGTAAAAGGGGCAGGAGGGGAAACTTTGCTTGTGAATATCTCTCAAACCATAAAGGATTGAGAGATAAGACTTATGTCATTCTTCATGTTTTTTTAATGCCTACAAAATAAAATAAAGTTAAAACAAAGTATTACTATCCCTTTAAAGAGGGACGATAGGGAGGTATGGACCCCTAATATCTCCTAAAGAGGGACACTTGGGAGGTATGGACCCCTAATATCTCCTAAAGAGAGACACTTGGGAGGTATGAACCCTAATATATACTAAAGAAGGACACTTGAGAGGTATGCAGTTATCTTAACCCTTTTAGTCCCAGAAATGTGTGCTTTGCAATGTGTTGCTCACCCCTCTAGCACTCAAAGAGTTAACCTGTGCAGAAAATTCCCAATGACCACTATGATTCGTACCCACTCAATTTGCCCCCCCCCCCCCCATTAGTGTTTAGTTAATACTGCATAATATCCTATCCATAAAGGCAAACATGATTCCTTGTCTCAGAACTGAAGGACTCCAAACTCCTCCCATTAGGCAAATCATAGTGATCATATTAGACACTAGTGTGTTTAACCATTCACCCTTCAATACATAAAGAGCAACAAGGTCACCCATCACACACACACAACAATTTAGTGAGCCATATTTATCAAGATAAAATCTGGGAATCTGCAGCAAAACATTTGCACCTAATGTACTAACCCTTTGAGTGCCGGGGACGTACGCAATGCATTGCTTACTCCTCTAGCACTCAAAGGGTTAAATAAATCCAGATGAGACCAATGTGCTAAGTGTTAGTAGCGCAATTATGTAGCGAACCGATCGGCACCATATGGATCCAGTTAAAACTCCCCAAATTCCCACTGATTTAAACATTAAGGCATTCAAGGCACCAGAAGCTCCTTATAAACCAGCCTGACGTTTTACTTGTTCCCTGTTGTACAGAATTACTCCGCTGTTTTGTGTATATGGACCGTAATGCTCCAAATCCCTCTATTTACCTATGGCTGGAGAAGTGAGATTAGAATGTCATGAAATGCGTTGGGCTGTTCATTAGCTGCCTTCACTGTTATGACCCAGAGCTGTTCTACGTCCCCTTAGTAAATCAGCTTTAATAGGGAGTTTTTTCATAGATTCATATGGCTGGAATGCATTCCATGTGATACATTTATCACTGGATTTATCTTTAACCCCTTAGGGACCCTTGACGTACCAGGACCATCACGGTCCTTGAACTACTCAAGGACCGATGACGGTCATGGTACGCCACGTACTTTTTACTTACAGCGCTCTACCGGAGCGATCTCTTTCAAGCCCCATAGTGACACGCCGATACACGTGACAGGTCACGTGTACCGGCGCGTCAAAGTGCCCCTATGCGGTCATTATGGGACGGAAATGTCCCGTGACCGCCGGTCCTTAAGGGGTTAAGTTTACACTTTGATTGAAATATACATTTTTGATTGAAACCCAGCAATACATTTATCACCTGCAACTGAATCTTCCCATACAGTGCAATTACTTTACTCCCCATTTACTGAAGCTTTGCCTTGATAGATACGCCCCATAGGCTTGACCACCAGGGACATGTAAATTGGCTGGGAAATACACACACAGACATATACATACTTACATACGTAGGTCCGTATGTATGTATGTGTGTATCTTTATAGTGCCATACATGTACACAGCGCTCAACAGAGTTTGAAATAATACAATACAAAAATGCAGAACAGGGTTAAGAGCATTAAGCTAAAGTGTGATCATTGCATTAGTTTTTGGGGAAAGTGCAGCAAGAAAAACATACACTGGGAAAGGGACCCTGCCCCAAGGAGCTTACAATTTAATTAATGTATGTAAATAAATATATACATGCATACAAACACACATACATATGTACAACCACACACATACATCCATATTAGACACATACACAAAGGCATATAAATACATATATACCCTGTGTGCACAATTATTAGGCAAGTTGTATTTTTGAGGATTAATTTTATTACTGAAACAACTACAGTGCACTCCGTCAATCCAAAATGTTAAGAAACCTTAAACCTGAATATTTAAGAAAGTAAAAGTGAGGTTTTGGCTTTCTTAGGAGAATATCTATGTGTCACAATTATTGGGCAACTATTAATGTGCAGAATTATTATGCAACTAAATGAAAAACGATAATTTTCCCATCTTACGTGTTTATGTTTATTTTCATCTATTAAAGTGAGAATACTAAACAAACACCTCAAAATTTACAAGTAAACATTTGTGACATTTCCAAACAAAAACAAAAAAAACAATGACCAATATAGCCACCCTTCTTTTCAATAACAGTCATAAGCCTTCCATTCATGGAGTCTGTCAGTTTCTTGATCTGTTGACCATCAACTTTTTGTGCAGCAGCAACCACAGCCTCCCAGACACTGGTCAGAGAGGTGTACTGTTTTCCTTCAGCGTAAATTTGCTGTGTAAGAAGGGCCCATAAGTTCTCAATACTGTTAAGTTCAGGTGAGGAAGGGGGCCATGTCATTATTTTATCATCTTTAAGGCCTTTACTGGCTAGCCACACAGTGGAGTACTTCGATGCATGCGATGGAGCATTGTCCTGCATAAAAATCATGGACTTCTTGAATGATGCAGACTTTTTCCTGTACCACTGCTTGAAGAAAGTGTCTTCTAAAAATTGACAGCAGGTTTGGGAGTTGAGTATGAGTCCATCTTCACCCGAAAAGGTCCAACTAGCTCATCTTTGATAATACCAGCCCATAGCAGTACCCCTCCTCCACCTTGCTGGCATCTGAGTTGAAGTGGAGCTCTGTGCATGTTACTGATCCAGCCACGGGCCCATCCATCTGGACCGTCAAGAGTCACTCCCATCTCATCAGTCTGTAAAACCTTTGAAAAATCTGTCTTCTGATATTTCTTGGCCCAGTCTTGACATTTCAACTTATGTGTCTTTTTCAGTGGTGGCCGTGTTTCAGCCTTCCTTACAGTGGCCATGTCTCTGAGCACTGAACACCTAGTACTTCTGGACACTCCAGGTGGGTTGCAGTTCTGGAATATGACAGCACTGGAGGATAATGGGTTCCTGGTAGCTTCATGTTTGATTCTTCTCAAATCTCTGGCAGTTAATTTGCGTCTTTTTTTGTCATCACGTTTCTTGTGACCCTGTTGACTATTTGCAACAAAACGTTTGATGTTATCCCATGAAGGACAACATCTGCAATGAGTTTGTATGTTCTCACTGTGTTTGCGTGGGTTTCCTCCGGGTACTCCGGTTTCCTCCCACACTCCAAAACATACTGGTAGGTGAATTTAGATTGTGAGCCCCAATGGGGACAGGAACCAATATGAGTGTAAAGCGCTGCGGAATCTGTGTGCACTATATAAATAAAGGATTATTATTATTATTATGTTTCTGTGATCACGCCTCAATATCTTAGCAAATTCAAGAGTGCTGCATCCCTCTGAAGGACTTTTTACAATTTTTTACTTTTCAGAGTCAGTTATATCTCTTTTTCTGCCCATTTTGCCTGAGGAAATGAAACTGCCTAATAATTATGCACACACTGACATAGGGTGTTCATCTCCTTAGGCCACACCCTCTCTCATTACACAAATACACATCACCTGATAAGCTTAAATCCAATAAGCAATCAAGTTTATACAGCTTGGAGTTGGAGAATATGCATAAATAATACTCACTTGCCTAATAATTGTGCACACAGTGTACATACAGATGGACACACAGACACATTCATACACATACATCCACACACACATACATATCCATAAAGACATAATTACATACATACAGATGGACACACAGACACATTCATACACATACATCCACACACACATACATATCCATAAAGACATAATTACATACATACAGATGGACACACAGACACTACATATACACAGACACATCCATACACGCATACACACACAGACATATACAGGGCCGGATTTGCCATAAGGCAGAGTAGGCATCTGCCTACAGGCGTACCCCACAGAGGGGCGCCTGTTATTGAAATTTAAAAAAAAAAAAAAATTATATATTTTTGTTCACAGCACTGTGCACAGTAACAACCCACCCACCGCATGATAAGGTCCGTGCCTTCTTTGGCTCAGACAGAAGGCACAGATCTGTATCTGCTATTGCTCTCTCGTCGGCTCTAATGCAGAGTGCTGGGAGATGACATCATCTCCCAGCGCTCTGCATTCCTAAAGAGATCGCGTGGGAGCAACAGCAGCTACAGAAGGAGGCACAGACATCTGCCGCTGGACCACCAGGGAGGTAGGAAACATATGCGGGAGGCAAAGTGGGGGCAATGTGAAGATGATGTGGGCAAGTTGGAGCTGATGGCAATGTGAGAGCAAGATGGAGCTGATATAATGGCAATGTGGAGATGATGGGGGTAATGTGAGGACAAGCTGGAGCTGATGGGGGCAAGTTGGAGCTGATAGGGGCAATGTGAGGGCAATATGGAGCTGATGGGGGATAAGTTGGAGCTGATGGCAATATGGAGCTGATGGGGGGCAATGTGAGGGCTATATGGATATGGGGGGTAATGTGGAGATTTGGAGCATTGTGGAGGTGTCAAGTGGAGATGGCAAATGGGTGGGGGCACTTCAGATTTCTGTGCCTACAGGCTCCTGAGATGTAAATCCAGCCCTGGACATATACATACATGTATCTATACAAACACACATCCATACATGTATATACACACTAACACATACAAATTAACACACACACATACAGTGACAAACACAGACATACAAATATATTCACACAATCAGACACAAAGATACACATAGACATACATACACACATATTTCCTTTTTCCTGACTGCCAAGTTTACAGCAGGAAGAAAGAACGAGAGAGAGAGAGAGATAGCAGCCAACAGAGGAGAGAGACAGATGAGAGAGAGAGATGAGAGAGGAGAGAGAGAGATGAGAGAGGAGAGGAGAGAGAGATGAGAGAGGAGAGGAGAGAGAGAGATGAGAGAGGAGAGGAGAGACACAGATGAGAGAGGAGAGGAGAGATAGCAGCCAACAGAGGAGAGAGACAGATGAGAGAGGAGAGGAGAGATAGCAGCCAACAGAGTAGAGAGAGAGATGAGAGAGGAGAGAGAGAGGAGAGAGAGAGATGAGAGAGGAGAGGAGAGACACAGATGAGAGAGGAGAGGAGAGATAGCAGCCAACAGAGGAGAGAGACAGATGAGAGGAGAGAGGAGAGGAGAGATAGCAGCCAACAGAGGAGAGAGACAGATGAGAGAGGAGAGGAGAGAGAACGAAAGAGAGGAGAGACACAGATGAGAGAGGAGAGAGAGCGAAAGAGAGGAGATAAGATAGAAAGAAAGAAATTATTTGTTGGTGCATGTTTGTGTGAGTGTCTCAGTGTTTAGCAATACTCTTTGGTCAGGCATTAAATATCTCAGTTAAAGTTGAAAGTTTAACCATTGTACAAGTCTACACAGAGAAGAGCTATCCATCTTGCTCCACGTATTCATGAATTTTAATCCTACCTCCCACCTTAGCGGGTTTACAGAGTGAAACCAGCTTTTGTTGAAACCAGGCAGAGATGCCGGCATGAGTCCAGCTGACCTGTGGATAAGAGCCTCGCCAATGCCTCTCTGTCTTTGTTACACCTCGCAGACCTAGAATCTTTCATTTGCACTGGTTTTGTATAATGGACTACTTATTATGGATTCAGTGGGCGTTTTATTAAGGAATCAGCATGAGTTAGAAAGGCAAGACGATACAAAAAAAAAAAAAAAAGCTGTTATCACAGCAATGGAAAATCACAGAAACATGAGAAAATTGTTCTCATTAATGTCCAGAAGGGATAAAGGTATCAGTGGCAATAAAGAAGGAATCTGGATGTTTTTCCCAGCTTAAAGCACGTATCAGTTGGTGTCAACACATCAAGAGAGCCTCTTCCATTGGTGCATTCTGCCTTTCCAAAGAGAACTAATTATGACTCTCTCCTTCTATCACAAAAGACAAGCTAGACTCCTAATGAACACTTCGCTCTAGTAACTGACAGGGATAATTATCATGCTGCCTTCTATGTGGCACCTCTTTAACCCTTTCAGTTTTAAAGGGGTATCCAGTGCCTCACGTAGCAAGGCGTTGGATCCCCCCCTTGACACTCAAAAGGGTTAAACAAAAAAATAGCTCAAGGAATGTGAGGTTTGGTACCATTCTTTCACGCTCTTTGAAATGAAATTCGCCTACATGGATACTTTAGAAATAATGACTGTTTGATACGCAGATATATACATACTAGTGTAAAAGCCTGTGTACACTGGCCAATGTCCGGGTAATGTTAACCCTTTGAGTGCCAGAGGAGTATGCAACACTTTGCAATGCATTGAGTACCCCTCTAGTACTCAAATGGTTAAGAGGCTGCTACCTCACTGCTCCACTCTATGCAGTCTTGCGTCGCCTCACTCACCGATGCAACCATGCACAGTAGAGACAGCCCGAATGTGGACAACCTCTACTGCACATGACTGCATCGTGACAAACATCCTAGCGAATTATTATATAACTAGTTGTAGATCCCCAAAAGCACAATGCACAAGCGGAGGCGCTTCAGCAGTTGCAATTGGCCGGTATTAAGCTGGTCAGTCGTATCACCAATAGTCTCTAAAGTCAGTCCACAAGGTGCAGGCGGATCTTGCTGATTTCCGACTTATATAGGAGAATCCAACCTTTCTCCAATCGAATAGAAGATTGTACAGCAAAAGTCTAGCGCCGATCCCCTTCACAAAGTAGGACCACCGTAAAACAAAATAGAGAAAATAGGGCAGTGTCTAGATACCAGTATAGTAACACACACAAAAAATATTATCTAAAAATATTTATTGTTGACAAAACATAAGTCAAAAAACATATAGATAGGATCTACAAATCCCCGCACAGAGAAAAGGGCTCAAAACACATGTAACACTCAATATCACACGTATAGAGCAACTATCAATATACAAAAACATGTATAGAGCAACTATCAATATACAAACATTAATTAATTACAAAATAAGCTAAGCACAATAACAAAATACATCATCAATGGTATATCAGGTGAAATAAATGTGTACCAGTGTTAAAAAACACTCCTACAGACGCCTCTGGCAAATCTGAATGAAGCGACACAGAACACCTAAATATCAGCCAGAACTACCGCTAATTTTGAATGAAACAATATATATGAAAATCTCTAAGAAACAAAAAAATGGTAAAAAAATAAATAACACTTACATGAAATATACAAGCATCACTCTCATTAATTATTATCTCCCGGCCAGGAAACAAAACTACTCTCCGCTGCAACCCGTTGTAGATCCCATGTACACGGGCCACAGTGTCACCCAGCAACGGCTGCTGTGCTGTTATGCACAGTAGAGACTGCCCGCACCGAGGCTGATATGGAGCGGATCACTCCAAATTCAGACCGTAGTCTGAATTTGGAGCCCTGCTCCGTTATCAGCCGCGGCACAGGCATACCTCCCAAGTGTCCCTCTTTGAGACCCAAATCCCTCTGTCCCTCTTTCCCACTCTAGTGTACCTCTTTTTAGGGAATCAGACTGTGAGGTGTGTATATATTTATATCACATTGCTCCACAGCCATAAAACACACATTAATGTTTTTTAAATATCATTATATGTGTTTATAAATTAGTCTGTGTAAATTAAATACTTTGGTCTCTCTCTAAATCATTGATTCAGTTACACTAAGAGTTGTCCGTAGGTCATGAAATCACCTGTAAATTCTTGGTAATGCCCTGCCCACCGACCACGCCCCCAGTAACACCCCCTAAAACAAAAGTGTCCCTCTTTGGCCTTTTGAAATGTTGGGAGGTATGCACAGGCAGTCTGTAGCGTGCATGACTGCGGCGTGTGCAGCCGTCTCTACTGTGCATGACGGCTTCTGACAAACACACATTTAGCGAATTATTATATAGGAAGGATTATTAAGCAGGAATCACACAGGGAGAGATCATTCCCATCAGCTGCTACATATTTGATTGTATAAGATACAAATGAACAGCAGATTCATGAGGGTCTTATGTTCAAAAGAAAACTGGGGTAATAGTGGAACAATTCAACTACCGCTAGGGGACAAAGAAAAGTTCCCCATCAACTCTCAATAATATAAAATGGGCTTTTAACCCTTTGAGATGAATAACCATCCATAACTTTGCAGTTTCCATTTTATTCTATAACAGTGTCCCATTCCTGCCCCTTTTACATACATCATGAATCTTCCCATAAGAGCAGCAAGCCAGGCCAGGCAGATCCCGACGAGGGACAATCTTCTTACAGCATAAGGAAAAACTTGCCCTCCTTCATCAAGGTAAGGTTTTCCTTATATTGACAGAAAGAAGATTGTCCCTCACTGCGATCTGTCCGGTCTGCTGTTCAGACGGCTGTGAGCTAAATGGCTCCTGGTCTGCTGTTCAGGTGGCTGTGAGCAAAATGGCTCCTGGTCTGCTCTTCAGAGGTACAATGGCGGGCATTTGGTACGCAACCCATGCGGACATGATTGAATCTGGGGGAAATTGGCTCCCCGTTTCTATGTGGCACTGGCTGGGCCCCCAGCTTCACTGGGCCCTAGGAAGGCGCCTCATGTGCTTTGCCCAAGATCCGGCTCTGTGCTGACCAGATTCCACATCTGACGGGATGATTTGTGACGTATGTAAAAGAGGTGGGATGGGGACACTTTATTATAGAATAAAGTGAAAATGGCAAAGTTATGGATGGTTATAAAGCTACACATCGTTATACAAATGTAAATAGTAGAATCAATCTTACTGTAATACCTAAACATTACTGTCCCTTTAAATGGAACAATTGTATATTGATTTATTATTTGACATTACTATCCCTTTAAATTTGTGCTGTTTGCACCAGAAGGGTATAGACAGAAGTCCTGCTTGTCTTGTGTGTGTGTGTGTTCAAGCAGTGATAACACTATGTTACAGCATGTTATAGGTTAATTGAGAACTGGATGGAGCACTCATGTGTTGTATATTGCCCTGAATCTACATTATGTAGAGCTGTAAGTGTTAATATGTAAGACACCAGGGTAAGCTTGTTTCAAAAGTTCCCAGGTATTGTAATATTTCACAAAAAATATTGAAGGTTCAGACACTTAAAGTGATAGTAATGTTTCATAATAAAAGCAGCTCTAATAAATCTTCATAGTATTTAGGCCATGGAGAGTGTTATTTCAATACTGTCAGAGTTGTAGTACAAGAGTAATTGAATGATAAAGTATCCCCCTCCTGCCCCTTTTTACTGATGTAGCACTGCTCACCTCAGAGCAGCAAGATTGTCTGGATGGATCGCAGAGAGGGACAATCTTCAGTGAGCATAAAGAAAAACTTGAAAAAACTATCAAGGGGCAGGGTTTTCATTGTTCTCATAGTAAGAAGATTGTCCCTTGCTGTTAGCTGTCCGGTGAAGAGACCAGATTCCACATCTGAGGGGAAGCGGCTTACACTAGGTAAAAGGGGCGGGAGGGGATACTTTATCATTCAATTACTCTTGTGCTACAACTCTGACAGTATTGAAATAACACTCTCCATGGCCCAAATACTATTTAGATTATTTGGAGCTGCTTTTATGTGAAACATTACTATCCCTTTAATAGCTATGACCTTGTATAAGGTTATATGTGACCAAGACATCATAAAAAAAGCATTAAAAAAATAGATCATCTTTACTTTTCTATGACATATTTCAGACATAATGACATCATATCTTCCAGAATATAAAAAAATATGATAGCATTTTCTCATGAGGTCATATCTGCAACCCAAGTATGCTTTGAAGACTTTTCTGTTGTTTAAATCAAACTTCTATTATTTGCCCTGGTTTAGGTATCATAAAACATTAAAAATCTAGAGGTTAATCAAACTGGCACTATATCAAGTAATAAAACTGCCACCGGCTTAATAGCTAGTTTGAAAGCAAGCCAGCATTACAAAGATCTCGTTACAACGTGCCTAGCGGATAACAAAGACCCCTGAAGCCCTGCTCTTTGAGAAACATTACTATTTGATGGGTGTTTAGAAGGTCACACGAAGAGATGTTTCACCCTTTGAGTGCCAGAGGGGTATACATCGCATTGCTTTGCAATGTGTTGGACACCCCTCTGGCAATCAAAGGGTAGAGTAGGCCTTTATTTTGACTTTACATATTCTGCAAAATGCAGAATATGTCAATTTAAATATACTTTTTGTTTCCGTCTTCACCTATTTGTTTATAATTTTATGTTCCTGATAGTGCGGGGTCTCAGAATTCCCCGGACTGGAGAGAAGAGTACAAGGAGGGGAAGCATGTCATGCCGAGGGATGGCCTGGATAGGTAGAATGTCTGCTGGGGGGTTGGTACAGGAAGCAGACCGCAATTGGAGGCAAGAGAGGGCAAGGAGAAGCATCCTTCCTTCCCTATTATGGTGTGTTTGTGGTGTTTGATTGTTTGTCACAGCGGGGCTTGTATTCCTTGCCTGGTTTTCAGAGATCAGTACCTGATGTGGTAAGGTTTTGTGGATTCATCCTCGAGCGGAAGCCCTTTGGGAGTTTGCCCTGGACTTAGGTTGCTGGTGGTGACGTTACCCATTGAAGCTAAGGTGGATGGCCAATGGGGTAATTATTGGGAGTCAGCTGTAAGTGCTGAAGAATGTTGGGTTCAGCTGTAAATGCTGAAGAAATGTTGGGATCAGCTGTAAGTGCTGAAGAATGTTGGGTTCAGCTGTAAGTGTTGAAGAAATGTTGGGATCAGCTGTAAGTGCTGAAGAATGCTGGGTTCAGCTGTAAGTGCTGAAGAATGTTGGGTTCAGTTGTAAGTGCTGAAGAAATGTTGGGTTCAGCTGTAATTGCTGAAGAATGTTGGTATTCTAGCATGAGCCTGTGCAATTTGCCCATGCTTTGGTTTAAGGAATGTGAGTTGGCAAGGACTGTCAGTTAATGACTGATTAATGATACATTAATGATTAATTATTTGTATGGTAAATAAGGGTAATAATGTGTTGGAAGTATTAAATAAAGCTGTGGCCTTTTATCCCCAGTAGATGTGTCTGTGTTTTATTTGATTATACGACATGTTTCTACAGAGTTTCCTGGTCAATAGACCACTAAAGCTGGATAGTGATACAATGTAACACTATACCTGCAGCACAGAGCACCGTATGCTATATATATATATATATATATATATATATATATATATATATATATATATATATATATATATATATATATATATTTTTTTTTTTTTTTTTTTTTTTTTTTTTTTTTTTACATTGTTTCTTTTCTACATCGTAACAATATGCTTTCTTTCACAATCCATTGACAGAACGCTATCGGGTCACTATATAGAAGAGATACATTGTTATAGATCCTTGTCATTTTCACCTGCTGGAATAGGACACTTTAAAGATACAATTCTGGAGCAAACCAACTGCACCCCAGTGGAGAAAGGAACATTGAATCCAATGAGGAGACTAACCTCTTGAATGCTAGTGAGGTCTCAACGGCATTGCTTCGCAATGTGTCAGAGACATTTGTAGCTTTCAAGGAGTTAAAAGCCCCATTGAAATCAAATTTGCTAAATATTTATTTGTCACATATTATTGTCACAGTTTGCTTCAGAATTGCTGATATTTAGTGTATGAACTGTACCTTTAAAATAGAACTTTGTAACAGCTGGGATGGAGAGCAGTGTGAAATGTTAGTATCTCGCTGGCAGGGAAGGTAGTTGGGATGGAAAGTAGCATGGAAATGTATGGAATATTTGTATCCGGCTGGCAGGGAGTGGCAGGTGGGATGGAGAACAGTGTGGGATGTTAGTATCAGGCTGGCAGGGAGTCGCAGGTGGGATGGAGAGCAGTGTGGGATGTTAGTATCCGGCTGGCAGGGAGTCGCAGGTGGGATGGAGAACAGTGTGGGATGTTAGTATCAGGCTGGCAGGGAGTGGCAGGTGGGATGTTAGTATCCGGCTGGCAGGGAGTCGCAGGTGGGATGGAGAACAGTGTGGGATGTTAGTATCAGGCTGGCAGGGAGTGGCAGGTGGGATGGAGAACAGTGTGGGATGTTAGTATCAGGCTGGCAGGGAGTGGCAGGTGGGATGGTGAACAGTGTGGGATGTTAGTATCAGGCTGGCAGGGAGTCGCAGGTGGGATGGAGAGCAGTGTGGGATGTTAGTATCAGGCTGGCAGGGAGTGGCAGGTGGGATGGAGAACAGTGTGGGATGTTATGTGGCTGGCAGGGAGTCGCAGGTGGGATGGAGAGCAGTGTGGAATGTTAGTATCAGGCTGGCAGGGAGTGGCAGGTGGGATGGAGAGCAGTGTGGGATGTTAGTATCAGGCTGGCAGGGAGTAGCAGGTGGTATGGAGAGCAGTGAGGAATGTTATGTGGCTGGCAGGGAGTGGCAGGTGGTATGGAGAGCAGTGAGGAATGTTATGTGGCTGGCAGGGAGTGGCAGGTGGGATGGAGAGCAGTGTGGGATGTTAGTATCTGGTTGGCAAAGAGAAGCAGGTGATATGGAGAGCAGTGTGGGATGTTAGAATCAGGCTGGCAGGGAGTGGCAGGTGGGCTGGAGAGCATTGTGGAATGTATTTCCTGTCAAGGAGTGGCAGGTGGGATGAAAGCTGTGTGAAATAGTAATATCTAGCTGGCATGGAGAAAACGAAGCAGGTAGAATGGAGAGAAATTTGGAACGTTAGCATCTGGCTGACAGGGAGTGGCAGGAGTGCTGGAGAGCATTGTGGAATGTTAGCATCTGGCTGACAGGGAGTGGCAGGAGTGCTGGAGAGCATTGTGGAATGTTAGTATCTGGCTGACAGGGAGTGGTGGGTGGGATGGAGAGAAGTGTGGAATGTTAGTATCTGGCTGACAGGGAGTGGCGGGTGGGATGGAGAGCAGTGTGGAATGTTAGTATCTGGCTGACAGGGAGTGGTGGGTGGGATGGAGAGAAGTGTGGAATGTTAGTATCTGGCTGACAGGGAGTGGTGGGTGGGATGGAGAGAAGTGTGGAATGTTAGTATCTGGCTAGCAGGGAGAAGCAGGTATGATGGAAAGAAGTGTGGAATGTTAGAATCTGGTTGCAGGGAGTGGTAGTTGGGATGGAGAGCAGTGTGAAATAGTAGTATCTGGTTGGCAGGTAGAAGCAGGTGAGATGGAGAGCAGTGTGGAATGTTCGTGTCTGGCTGGCAGGCAGTGGCAGGCAGGCTAGAGAGCAGTGTGGAATGTTAGTGTCTGGCTGACAGGGAGTGGCAGGTAGGCTAGAGAGCAGTGTGGAATGTACTTTCTAATTTGCGTAAACTGACATGTACAGCTAAATATCTCATAAACTGTTGTTTTGAAAATGGCTGCCCTAACTATAGGTCATTTTGAAAGCTCTTTCAAAATCATCTGCGTCACAAACTGACATTTTTCACTTTAACCCCTTAAGGACCAGCGATCTCAGGTTGTGTGGTCCTTTAAGGACCAGATAGGGAAGTTCAACGTGCCGCCCCACGCAACTGATCACGTGTGATGGCAAGCCGAACAGGGGACTGAAAGAGATCGCTCCGGTCTTGGAGCGATCAACTTCAGTCCCCGGTACTACTCGGAGCGCGGTGAGTAAAAGTACGTGACGTGCCAGGACCATCACTGGTCCTTAAGTGCCGGACCAGCGTGACGGTCCGGGTACGTCATCGGACGTGAAGGGGTTAAGGAAACTTCAAAACAAAACATTTTACCTTTATACTCTGCTGTCAGCATTTTGTATATTTATATTCAGTGAGGCTATAACACTTAGAAAAACTGAAGAAATTCTGTGAAAAACGAACTACATCATAGGAGACAAAATTTCCCTAAATTCCATTTAATTTATATGGCTATTTTTCAATGCTTCGGAGACCTCTGTGCATTCAATGAGTTAAACGTTCCAGTTCAATCCACTGGGATTTTCTTTTTGTCTTGGAATTGTTCCCCTATGTCTTTTCCTTTAAGGACCCCCGTTCTGTATTCCTAATTCTGCCCATGTTCCTGCATGTTTTGTCTCCATAACTAATTTTACATTACTAGTTCTCAGATTGCTTGTAGATATGCAGAGCCTCGCAGAATTGCAGAGCTACTGCAGTAAAGTATCTCCAGTTCGAAACTCTTCCCAGCTATAAATAGTGCCGCGCGGAATATTAATAAGGGAAAAGGCCAGCGCCAAATATTCATCGTCCATAACTGGAATGAAAATGCTAAAGGGAGGGTGGGGGGATTTTATGTCGTCTGGGAATTTAAAGGAACACCAAAGCCAAACCACAACTGGCTCGCAAAGGGTTAACATAAGTTTATTGAATTTTAAAGGGGTAGTCATGGCTAAAATAAAATAGATCGCCGAGTTTTCATTATTGGAAGCGTAAATAACTTACATTGCTATAGTTGTAAAGATATTCCATGTAAAAGGACCCCCCTCCCGCCCTTTCTGTCCGCCTCCCCATTGAACTGCAATCTGGTCATGGGACCGGACGGACGCAGCGAGGGACAAGCTTAAAGGAG
Source organism: Rhinophrynus dorsalis (assembly GCA_037306005.1). Taxonomy (NCBI): domain Eukaryota; kingdom Metazoa; phylum Chordata; class Amphibia; order Anura; family Rhinophrynidae; genus Rhinophrynus; species Rhinophrynus dorsalis. Next base: position 102,746,177 of record CM074728.1, read on the forward strand.
CAGTAAACTTATTTTTATAAAAACAAGTATTTTATAGTGCTCTTCCTGCTGAATAAAACAAGGTCCCTCCCACTGCTGTCAGATGTTTTATTCAAAATTTATAGCAGTTTAAATAACCAGGAAGTGAATTTACTGTGTTTACTTCCTGATAGTTCTAACTGACAGGAAGTGAATTTACTGTGTTTACTTCCTGATAGTTCTAACTGACAGGAAGTGACTCAGCAGTTTCTATCACATTCTATGGAGAACTGTATGTCTCTGACTTTTCTGACTTTCCTCTCCATTAGAATCTAACAGGAAATCTAATTAGAATTTGACCACTAGAGGGCACTGCTAATGTAAAAAAACATGGGTTTAAACTGTAATAACTCTGGAAATATAACTCTCTCAGCAGACGGAGTACCCTTATTTTACTCAGTAGGAAAATCCCTACAATATATATTTTTCATAAAAAAAAGTTTACTGCTCCTTTAAGACAGTAAGTATAAGGAAAACCCTGCCCCTTGACGGAGGAGGACTGGATTTTTGTTTGCTTACTGCAGTTTGTCCCTCACCGCTCTCCATCCAGACCATGCAAGGATGAGCGTGACATGGCCAGAAGGGGCAGGAGGAGGGTGATCTTTTTACATGGAATATCTTTATAACTATAGCAATGTAAGTTATTAAACATAGCGGAACGTGTTATGCTTACCATAATGAAGACTAGGCGTCTACTTTATTTTTCACATTACTATCCCTTTAAAGAGAATTAAAAACTTCCTAAATATTGTGCTGGTCATTTGTCTGTAATATAGTTTTTTTTTCATTGTAAATTTATGTTAATTTGTTGGTGGCACAGTATGGCACTTCATGCTAATTAGAAACTGTGCTGGATGACTGTTATCACACACTGTGCCAGGAATGAACCTAGGAAGAGCCCACACACTGGGGATTATCTCTGTTTTCTCTGTGAATGGTAGGTTTGTGTTTGAGTAGAATTAACCCCTTAACGACCGGGGAATCTGCGCCGGGACGCGACTGAACGTCCGCGGAGCATTTTTTTTTTTCGTTTTCTGGTTCCAGACCCCCCCCGAACGGCGTGCAGCCGCGGGAGGAGCCCGGAACTCCATGACGGTCATAGTATGTCATGGGTCGTTCAGTCGGATCGACCCTTGACGTACTATGACTGTCAAGGGTCGTTAAGGGGTTAATTAACATAACGCACAGGGAAGATTAGCATACAGTGCCGTACTGTGCCAACAATATGTAAATGTTCATTTCTCAACAGTTTATTTTACATAAAAAAGGATATTACAACGTAAAAGCATATTTTACAGAAAAACTCTGTTAAATGACCTAAACTTGCCTTTGGATGACAGGTCTATTTTAAAGCTTTAACCCTTTGAGTGCCAGAGGGGTGTGGAAAAGCATTACAGAGCAATGCTTTGCTCACCCCGCTGGCATTCAATGCGTTAAGGACCAGAGGGATATGCAAAGCAATGTTGCACGCCACACTGGTCTTTAGATTTTTAACCCATTGAGTGCTAGAGGGGTATGCTACTCATTGCTTTGCAATGCGTTGCATACCACTCTGGCACGCAAAGGGTTATATGTTGAAATTTCCATAGCCTGGCAGGGGCAAACCCAGGATATCCAGACAAAGGTTTTAAAAAATATATATATATTTGGAATAGCTATCTATAACACAGGAAGGCAATGTGTGGCTCTCCAGCTGTTGGAGACTACAACTCTCATCATCCCATTACCCCAACAAGCCAACGATGTAGAAATTGTTTTATGCTATGTACAGGGGAGGGCTGGCAACTTGTGGCCTGGGGGGCAAATACAATCAAGGAGTCCATTTCAACTATCATTCCAGCCCACTGTCCCAGCCCGTCCCCTTTTGTTCATTTTAAACTTGTTATTAATGCTGTGAAGTACGACAAATGATACCACAGAGCTTACAACTGGAATGGGGCTACACTAGTGATAATACAGAGCATACAGTTCAAATGGAGTTGCACTAGAGATAACACAGAGCTTACAATTGAATGGAAGATAGACTAGTGATACCACAGAGCTTAAAAATGTAAAGCTACGCTAGTGATTCCATAGAGCTTACAATGGCAATGGGTTATGCTACTAGAGGTACCACTAGCTCCGTGGAATGACTAGTGCAGCTCCATTTCAGTTGTAAGCTCTGTGGTATCACTAGTGTAGCTCCATTTACAGCAGCAAGAAGGAGATTGAGTGAGGCAGTGGCCCACCAGCCCAGACATATGACCGGCCCAGGGGGCAATTGCCCCTCTGCCCCCCAGGCCAGCCCTCCCCTGGCTATGTATCTCTGCATGTGCATTCCCGGGAACTTGCTTATCTAGAGCCCCCGGGGAGGGCTCATGTGCTGCCCTCGAGAGGAAGTCAATGATGAGATTCATGTCTTAAAGGGGGTGGGGCCTAGCTGTGTGGGTGGGGCTTATGTGTGCTTGTGCCATAAAGTGGGCAGGAAGCAGGTGGGAAGGAGAAGAAGTGGGTAGGAAGTGGGAGGAACAGGGTGGGAAAGATAAGAAACGCACCACCGCTGGAGAACCCGCCTCTGTACCCTGGAGACCTGGTAATTCTATCTGAAAACGGAGTCTCCGCAGCAGATCCATACAGTTCACAGGTATGTGCATGTGAGTGCTGTTGAAGTTGGCCATGAATGGACCAAGACAGCCTGTGGTCCTTCTCCAGCAATTATTAGACTACAATTCCAGTGATTCACAGCCAGCCAATTATACTGGTTCTACTTGTAGCCAATCTGGTGAGATAGCTCAGTGGTAATGTCCCTGACTATGGAGCCTATTCCAACCGCAAGGTTGCAGGTTCGAATCTCAGCAGGGTCAACTCAGCCCTTCATCCTTCCGAGGTCGATAAATGAGTACCATTAATTGGGTAATAATAACATCTATTACTTCAGCTGCCGATTTCGTTAATTCCGAGAGCGTGCGCTGAAAGCGCTTTGAGTCCCACTGGGAGAAAGGCGCTATATAAATACTAGTTATTATTATTATTATATTAACCCTTTGAGTGTCATAGAGTTATCCAACGCATTGCAACATAATGGGTTGGATATCTCTCTGGCACATAAAGTGTTAATGGGCAGTGCATCCTAGTGAGAAAAATAGTTTTCATCATAAATACAGTAGTAGGGAGCCATTCCCTTTCATCCTTAAAGGAACAGTAAACTTTTTTTATGAAAAAATATATATTGTAGGCCATTTCCTGTTCAGTAAAATAAGGGTACTCCAACTGCTGAGAGATGCATATTTCCAGAGTTATTACTGCTTAAACCTGTGTTTTTTTTAATATTAACAGTGCCCTCTAGTGGTAAGATTCCAATTAGTTATTCTGTCACATTCTAATGGAGAGGAAAGTCAGTGACTTACAGTTCTCCATAGAATGTGTGGCTGAGTCACTTCCTGTCAGTTAGAACTATCAGGAAGTAAACACAGTAAACTCACTTCCTGATTCTTTGAACTGCTATACATTTTAAATAAAACAACAGACAGTGGTAGGAGTGACCTTGTTTTACTCAGCAGCAACAGCTCTATAACATATAGGTTTTCATAAAAAGACGTTTACTGCGCCTTTAAGGGTTGGATACCTTTGTGGTAACCAAAGGGTTAAGACTCTCCTCTCATAGTCCATATCTCTGTAGTACATGGTGTCCCAGTTCATTGGAAGAGGATATAAAGCTTCTCACCTGGATGATTGTGATGAAAGACGTCTGTCATATCAGGCTAAGAAACGTGCATCAAATGCCCATCGCCTTTACTTCTCCACATAATGTTATCAGTAGACTTTTGGAGCATGCACTTGGCAGTATAATCTTATCCTCATGTAAGACCAACGGGTTCATGCTCTGGAAATCCCAGTATATTTTACAAGTTACAGAAAAAAAAATATCTACAGTAGAACATATGGCTTTGTGATACCAGAAAGATGCAGTGGCGTATTATCATTATTGTTTTTTATTTATATAACACTGATGTATCATTGATCTGCTCTGGCACTAGAAACCAGACAGGGCATCCGCGACCAAACACAGGGGCTGCAGTGAGTGCAATCCATGGGAGCCCATTGGCCCCAGAGCCCTGTTTGTTTTTGCTATGACCCTGGGAGAATATTTTTGTGTTAGAGGCCTTCCAAAATGTTTGACCCAGGACCCTCCGATGACTTGTTACAGTACTGTCCATGGCTACTTTTTAAAGTAGGACTTTCACTTAAAGGGATAGCAATGTTTCATAATAAAAGCAGCTCTAATTAATCATCATAGTATTTGGACTTTGGAGAGTGTTATTTCAATTCTGTCAGAGTTGTAGTTCAAGAGTAATTCAATGACAAAGTATCCCCCTCCCTCCCCTTTTACTGATGTAACACTGCTCAGCCAGATCAGAAGGGAGGTGCCCAGGTAGACTGCAGAGAGGGACAATCTTCAATTAAGATAAGGGAAAAACCTGAAAAGCTTGTCAAGGGGGGTAGGGCTTTCATTGTTCTCATAGGAAGAAGATTGTCCCCTTCTGTCATCTGTCTGGTCTATGGACTGCATTCCACATCTGAGAAGAGATGGCTTACACTAGGTAAAAGGGGAGGGAGGGAGGGGAAACATTATCATTCAATTACTCTTGAACTACAACGCTCACATTATTGAAATAACACTCTCTATGGTTCAATTGCTACGAAGATTAATTGGAGCTGCTGTTTTTGTGAAACATTACATTAAATAAAAATATACCTTAATCGATTCATCCCTTTAAAATATCTTTTTTTTTTTATACGGAATATTTCAAAAGTTATCACTGTACCTTGAGATGTATCTTTGAAGGAGAGTATGATACACGCTGTACGGCACTGCTTTATATTCCATCCCCTTTCTCCTTCAATCACACCCGCAAACATTCCCACCACACACACAGTTAGCCTCGGGGGGGGGGGCAGACTTTTCATTGCCGATTGACAGCTCCTCAAAAACGTCAAGATGGCCGCGCTCTCACTCTGGCTTTCAGACTACATTTAAGGTAGCTTTTAAGAATGGTGTTCGTAAAATTGTGCATACTAATGAAGTTTTTATTCACCATGGGGGTGAAGAAAGCGAAGGGAGCATTGATGTTTATACACAACAGATTCACCTTAAAGGAGAATTAAGGGAACTCTCCAGATTTGCCCAGGACACTCCGGATTTTAGAGCTGATTATTGGATCTCTGGGGCAGAGACTGAGTCACCGGATGTGGGGAGTCTTTATCAAACTCTGCCCACTTCTGCATCTCCTCAGTCTGTTCCTCCCACTCCCTGCCCACTTTTTCTTCTTCCCACCCTCTTCCTCCCACTCCCTGCCCACTTCTTCTCCTTCCCACCCTGTTCCTCCCACTTCCCGCCCACTTCTCCTCCTTCCCACCCTGTTCCTCCCACTTCTTCATCTTCCCACCCTGTTCCTCCCATTTCCAACCCACTTCTCCTTTTTCCCACCCTGTTCCTCCCACTCCCTGCCCACTTCTTCTCCTTCCCACCCTGTTCCTCCCACTCCCTGCCCACTTCTTCTCCTTCCCACCCTGTTCCTCCCACTTCTCACCCACTTGTTCTCTTTCCCATCCTGTTCCTCCCACTTCCTGCCCACTTCTCCTCCTTCCCACCCTGTTCCTCCCACTTCCTGCCCACTTCTTCTCCTTCCCACCCTGTTCCTCCCACTCCCTGCCCACTTCTTCTCCTTCCCACCCTGTTCCTCCCACTTCTCACCCACTTGTCCTCTTTCCCATCCTGTTCCTCCCACTTCCTGCCCACTTCTCCTCCTTCCCACCCTGTTCCTCCCACTTCTTCTTCTTCCCACCCTGTTCCTCCCACTTCCCACCCACTTCTCCTTCTTCTCACCCTGGTCCTCCCACTCCCTGCCCACTTCTCCTCCTTCCCGCCTGCTCCTCCCACTCCATGTCCACTTCTCCTCCTTCCCACTGTGCTCCTCCCACTCCCTGCCCACTTCTCCTCCTTCCCACCCTGCTCCTCCCACTTCCTGCTCACTTCTCCTCCTTTCCACCCCGCTCCTCCCACTCCCCACCCACTTCTCCTCCTTCCCTAGCAAAGTAAAAATGTCAAATAATAACCTTCAGTCAAACTTAACTGTGGAAACCGTATTGGAATTTTCATAATAAAACACTGAGAGAAGACATGTAGTTACTTTTAACCCTTTGAGTGCCAGAGGGGTATCTAAAACATTGCTTTGCAATGCACTGTATTCCCCTCTGGAACACAAAGGGTTAAACAATTGCATACCTGTAGGCAACTGTTGATAGTTTATACAGAAAGTAGAAAGCCAGGCGCTGAAACGTTTTTAACCTTCTGAGAACCAGATAACTAATTGAATGATAGCTTCTGGAGACCTCTGTAGCATACAAGGGGTTAAAAGCACATTTTCCATTAATGGATATAGTTGGTTTGTTCCTATATGACCCAAGTTTTCTTTTGAACATAAGGTCCTTAACACTTTGAGTGCCACTCAAAGGGTTAAATGTCAAAGGCGGATTTAAAGGGAAACTCACATAAACACTACTCTGGTGATTTTGAAATGGCTGTCAAATCTCCTGTTTGACCGATTAGCCATTTTTAGTCAGAAAACTAGTGTTTATGTTATTTAGTTATGTAGATTAAGACATGCCTTGCGAACACTTCTTGTCTGAGCAGCATGCCTTAATTAACATCTTCTCTAAATCGAAATAAGTCAGAAACTAGATTTTTTTTATTAAAAAGTGTCCGGTACAACATATACAAGACTTTGGAAGCTCTTTCAAAATCCCTAAAGTTGTTTGAGGTGATGGTTTCAATTTAAAGGGTCAGTAATGTCCCAAAAAATACTTGGAGTTTTGTAGAGCCTCAAAAAATAAACTCTGTGGCACAAATCCCATCTCTCAAACCGCTATGGTATGAGAGATATAAGTCTTGAAAGTTCCCCTCCTTCCCCTTTTCCTGATGTCAGTTGTAAAGCTGACAGCAGGAGATTCAAGTCATGCGACTCGAAGAGGCGCTGCAGCAGAGCAATCGCGTAATTTAAAATGAATTACTTGATTGGAACATTCTACAAAGTGTGCTTGCAAACCAGGCACACTTTGTAGACCTTTCCAATGAAGTAATTATTTTTCAATAACGTGATTTCACCTCTGCTGCAAAGCCGCCGGCTGATCCCCGGACCTGGATCTCCTGCTGTCAGCACAACGCTGACGTCAAGAGAAGGGGGGGAGGGGGGAGATTTCAGTGCCTATATCTCTCAAACCGTAGCAGTTTGAGAGAGAGGATTTTTGCCATAGAGTTTATTTTTTGAAGCTCTACAAAGAATTTTTTTGGGACATTACTGACCATTTAACTACAATTTGCCATTTCAAGTGGACCTGTCACCTTGATTCTTTTTTAAAGCGGAACTACCACCCCTGAATAAATTTGTCCCAATAAATACCCATATGGCGACTAGCTGCTCAATAGCGCTAGTCACCAGAAATATTACCTGGTGTTTGAGAATTGTAAGCTGTTCCCGGACTGACAGGCAGGAAACAGCGCAGATATCTTTATATACTTTCCAAACTTTTGTAATGAAAAATATATATTGCAGGGATTTTTTGGTTGAGTAAAATAAGGGTTCTCCCACTGCTAAAAGATACATATTTACAGAGTTATTACAGTTGAAACTCTTGTTGTTTTTTTACACTAACAGTGCCCTCTCCTGGTCAGATAAAAATTAGATTTTCTGTTACATTCTATTTGAGAGGAGAGTCACTGACAAACAGTTTTCTATAGAATGTGATAGAAACTGCTTCACAATGTGGACAGAGTGTGATGTCAGTGGACAGGAATGGAGGAGAAGGTTGGGTTTGCCCTGAAATTGGGCACAACAGGGTGAGAAAGTGAGCTGGGTTACCAAGGATCTCCCTAACCTGCAGAATCACCCTTTGTCCCCAGTATTTAACTCACAAAACTGAAGTTTCCAGGGGAGAATATCTGGAGAGATCCCAGGCATGTTCCCATCATTCAGAGGGTTGAAATTGTCATGTTCCAACGTAGCTTCCCAAATTGATTTGTACTCCCCCACCCCAACAAGTCCAGAAACCCCTATGAGATCGAAATATTTTGCCCCCATTATAATAAAAAAGCTACCTTACCTTGGTAGCGAGAGGGAGAGAGTTGCCATCTTGATGACACTGAGAATGACTGGCAGAGCTCTCCCTCCACTCTAAGCCTGTTCCCAGCGCTGGTCGCTCGTTGTGCTGCTCTGCAATCAAAGGAAGAGGGTTATCTATGCCAGAGACTCTGTATTCTCAGCACCACTTAAAAAAAAAAAGGCACTCAAAGGGTTAAGGTATATTCTTTCCCGCTCTGCAGTATAACCCTTTGCGTGCCAGAGGGGTAGGCAATGCATTGCGTTACGTACCCCTCTTCAGAGGCGTAACTAGAAGCCACAGGGCCCTGGTGCAAGAATTGCCATGGGCCCCCTGACCACATTGCCCCTCAATCTCCACATTGCCCCCCGACCACATTGCCCCTCAATCTCCACATTGCCCCCCGACCACATTGCCCCTCAATCTCCACATTGCCCCCCGACCACATTGCCCCTCAATCTCCACATTGCCCCTTCCACAATGTCCCTCAATCTCCACATTTCCCCTTCCACATTGCCCCTAAATCTCTTACCTCCCTGGTGGTCCAGTGGCAGAGGACAGGTCTGTGCCTCCTTCTGCACAGACCTCTTCTCCCGCGCGGTCCTTTTCAGTAATGCAGAGCGCTAGGAGATGATGTCATCTCCCAGTGCTCTGCATTAAGAGAGCGCCGGAGGGAATACTGATCTCCCTCTGGCAGACCGGCACTCTCGTAATGCAGAGCCCCAGCGCTCTACATTACTTAATAGCAGGCATCAGGCGAGGGGGTCGCAGGGGGCGGCCGGGCCCCTGGAGTGACGGGCCCGGTCGCAGGTGCGACCCCTGCAACCCCTATAGTTACGCCACTGCCCCTCTTGCGCTCAAAGGGTTAACAGAACCATTGTAAGAAGCCCAGACTGAAGAACGCCTTCACTTTTCGTTATATTGCAGAGCAGTACAGCGCTTACAAGAAAGAAAAGAAACAGCCAAATATAGTCACCTCTAAGTGTAATAGTAAGTGAATGGGGAACAATATTTATTCCATTGCAAACTATATATAAATACAAAAGTATTTTATTTACACAGGATGATATATAAATGCATATTCTGAAGTCATTTGAGTTTTATTGTTGTAGGCGCTATAGAAAAACACAGGAATTGGAGAAGTGATAAACTGGAGAAGCCATCTCCAAATGATCACCTCTTTATCCCCGCTTAGTGACTATCCCCCCAAGATCTAGTAAAATATTCAGAATAAAAAAAAAAAGAACAACCTAGAGACAGTTTTATGTGTTACATCCAATGGGATTAGGTGTTCTGAGGGTGAACGTTAAATCAGTGGGGATATTTAACAGTGGCGTAACTAGAAGCCACCGGGCCCTGGTGCAGAAATTGCCCCCCCCCCCATCTTCACGTTGCCCCATGTCCATCTCCTACCTCCATCTCCCGCACGGTTCTCAGTTATGCAGAGCGCTGGGAGATGATGTCATCTCCCAGCGCTCTGCATTACTAGAGCACAGGGAGATCAGCTGAGCTGCTGCGGGGAGGGCTGTGGGCAAGTGGCGATGGGTTCGCAGGGGGCGGCCGGGCCCCTTGGAGTGACCCCTATGTGCAACCCCTGCGACCCCTATTGTTACGCCACTGATATTTAAAGTAGTTTGTCCAATAACTTTGTGTGTATGGCTGGATGTGATGTTCATAGTCTGGTTTATTGGGTAAAATAAATGAATCAGGCATATTTTAATTTGATTATGAAATATCTCTTGCTTTTTAATTCCATTACCAGCGTGCTGCAAATTAAATTATTTACACTGGGTGTAAATATTGCACAAACCATTTACCCATCTCTGGCCTGATATTAAACGTCTGAAACCCTTTGCTAGACATGTGGACTGGGAGCCTCAAATTAAATAACAGCTAATACACCCATTACCTTTCAGACTGTGAAATTCATTAACTCCACAAAATGTAATTACTTAGTATGCTGAAATGTAATACTGGATGTACCTGTTTAACAGAGGACAGTTAACCCCTTGCAAGCAAGAAATGTCTCCAATGCATTGTTACAAGATCAAGACTCTTAATTTGTTTTACAAATTAACTTACCTAGGTCCTTCATGCAGTATATATATATATATATATATATATATATATATATATATATATATACACACACACACACACGCACATATATATTTCGCATTATACCGGCAGTTTTGTGTATAAAATAATCTCTGTTAAATCTGCCTCTAGATCACACCTACTCACAGCAATGTTTAAACCTCATTCAGTGGATCTTAAAGGGATAGTAATACTTCGTTTTATCTTTATTTTATTTTGTAGGCATTAAAAAAACATGAAGAACGATATAAGTCTTATCTCTCAAACCTTTATGGTTTGAGAGATATTCACAAGCAAAGTTTCCCCCTCCCGCCCCTTTTACCTAGTGTAAGCCATCTCTTCTCAGATGTGGAATGCAGTCCATAGACCAGACAGATAACAGAAGGGGACAGTCTTCTTCCTATGAGAACAATGAAAGCCCTGCCCCCCTTGACAAGTTTTTCAGGTTTTTCCCTTATCTTAATTGAAGATTGTCCCTCTCTGCAGTCTACCTGGGCACCTCCCTTCTGATCTGGCTGAGCAGTGTTACATCAGTAAAAAAAAAATTGCTCTTGAATTACAACTCTGACAGAATTGAAATAACACTCTCCAAAGTCCAAATACTATGATGATTAATTAGAGCTGCTTTTATTATGAAACATTACTATCCCTTTAAGGGACATGACTTATCAGATTTTAAACAAACAATTGGCAGTAGACTGCAAGATAAATCCAAAACAACTAATAAAAGTATATAGATATAATTGACTACTGATTCAAGGACATATACCTAGGCAAGTACTTCTGTTAAATTAAGAGCCATTTATCACTAGGGTACACTTGTGTTTTAAAACTAATAGCGCCACCTGCTGGATGAATGCTCTTGACCTGCAGACTGACAGATCCAAGAAATGAAGGGAACTATTGTAATAACCATTGAAGGGTTGAATATTACTTTTGTTGGTTCGTACCGTTGTCCCAGTGTTGTATAAAGACGTGTTTTATTATAGAGCAGCATAGGAGTGATTACATTCAGGACTGATGTTCAGACAGGTCAGTGACCTGTTACCTTCTTTGTACCTGGAGGATCATGTTGGTGTGATAAATAGAGAGACATCCAGTGTTATAAACTCTCTAAATCCTATGTTATTCTATGGAGCCTGTGCACTATGGAGAAGTTCTCTTCTTTATCACATATTAGCTCCTCTAATATAAGAGGCCAGCAGAGTCATACAACATTACATGCTACCAGCAGAGCAATACAGCATTACATGCTACCAGCAGAGCAATACAGCATTACATGCTACCAGCAGAGCAATACAGCATTACATGCTACCAGCAGAGCAATACAGCATTACATGCTACCAGCAGAGCAATACAGCATTACATGCTACCAGCAGAACACTACTACCATTAACATGCTACCAGCAGAGCCATACACCATTACATGCTACCAGCAGATAACTACACCATTACATGCTACCAGCAGAGCTATATACCATTACATGCTACCCACAGAGAACTACACCATTACATGCTACCAGCAGAGCTATATACCGTTACATGCTACCAGCAGAGCACTATACCATTACATGCTACCAGCAGAGCACTATACCATTACATGCAGAGCAATACACTGTTATATGCTACCATGTAATGGTAGCATTCTGTCAGAAGAGCAGCAAACCATTACATACCATTGGCAGGGCAATACACCATTACATGCTACCAATAGAGTAGTGCACCATTACATGGTATCGGAAGGGCAGTACACCACTGAGTGCTATCGATACAAGGCACCATTACATGCTATTGGAAGCAAAAAAACAGCATTACATGGTATTGGAAGGGCAATACACCACTGCATGCTATCGGAAGGGCAATACACCACTGAGTGCTATCGGAAGGGCAATACACCCCTGAGTGCTATCGGAAGGGCAATACACCACTGAGTGCTATCGGAAGGGCAATACACCACTGCGTGCTATCGGAAGGGCAATACACCACTGAGTGCTATCGGAAGGGCAATACACCACTGCGTGCTATCGGAAGGGCAGTACACCACTGCGTGCTATCGGAAGGGCAATACACCACTGCGTGCTATCGGAAGGGCAATACACCACTGCGTGCTATCGGAAGGGCAATACACCACTGAGTGCTATTGGAAGGGCAATACACCACTGCGTGCTATCGGAAGGGCAATACACCACTGCGTGCTATCGGAAGGGCAATACACCACTGCGTGCTATCGGAAGGGCAATACACCCCTGAGTGCTATCGGAAGGGCAGTACACCACTGAGTGCTATCGGAAGGGCAATACACCACTGCATGCTATCGGAAGGGCAATACACCCCTGAGTGCTATCGGAAGGGCAGTACACCACTGAGTGCTATCGGAAGGGCAATACACCACTGCGTGCTATCGGAAGGGCAATACACCCCTGAGTGCTATCGGAAGGGCAGTACACCACTGAGTGCTATCGGAAGGGCAATACACCACTGAGTGCTATCGGAAGGGCAATACACCCCTGAGTGCTATCGGAAGGGCAGTACACCACTGAGTGCTATCGGAAGGGCAATACACCACTGAGTGCTATCGGAAGGGCAATACACCACTGCATGCTATCGGAAGGGCAATACACCACTGAGTGCTATCGGAAGGGCAATACACCACTGCATGCTATCGGAAGGGCAATACACCACTGAGTGCTATCGGAAGGGCAATACACCACTGCATGCTATCGGAAGGGCAATACACCACTGAGTGCTATCGGAAGGGCAATACACCACTGCATGCTATCGGAAGGGCAATACACCACTGAGTGCTATCGGAAGGGCAGTACACCACTGAGTGCTATCGGAAGGGCAATACACCACTGAGTGCTATCGGAAGGGCAATACACCACTGAGTGCTATCGGAAGGGCAATACACCACTGCATGCTATCGGAAGGGCAATACACCACTGAGTGCTATCGGAAGGGCAATACACCACTGCATGCTATCGGAAGGGCAATACACCACTGAGTGCTATCGGAAGGGCAATACACCACTGAGTGCTATCGGAAGGGCAATACACCACTGAGTGCTATCGGAAGGGCAATACACCACTGCATGCTATCGGAAGGGCAATACACCACTGCGTGCTATCGGAAGGGCAATACACCACTGCATGCTATCGGAAGGGCAATACACCACTGAGTGCTATCGGAAGGGCAATACACCACTGCATGCTATCGGAAGGGCAATACACCACTGCATGCTATCGGAAGGGCAATACACCACTGAGTGCTATCGGAAGGGCAATACACCACTGCATGCTATCGGAAGGGCAATACACCCCTGAGTGCTATCGGAAGGGCAGTACACCACTGAGTGCTATCGGAAGGGCAATACACCACTGCATGCTATCGGAAGGGCAATACACCACTGAGTGCTATCGGAAGGGCAATACACCACTGAGTGCTATCGGAAGGGCAATACACCACTGCATGCTATCGGAAGGGCAATACACCACTGAGTGCTATCGGAAGGGCAATACACCACTGCATGCTATCGGAAGGGCAATACACCACTGAGTGCTATCGGAAGGGCAATACACCACTGAGTGCTATCGGAAGGGCAATACACCACTGAGTGCTATCGGAAGGGCAATACACCACTGCATGCTATCGGAAGGGCAATACACCACTGCGTGCTATCGGAAGGGCAATACACCACTGCATGCTATCGGAAGGGCAATACACCACTGAGTGCTATCGGAAGGGCAATACACCACTGCATGCTATCGGAAGGGCAATACACCACTGCATGCTATCGGAAGGGCAATACACCACTGAGTGCTATCGGAAGGGCAATACACCACTGCGTGCTATCGGAAGGGCAATACACCACTGCGTGCTATCGGAAGGGCAATACACCACTGCATGCTATCGGAAGGGCAATACACCCCTGCGTGCTATCGGAAGGGCAATACACCCCTGTGTGCTATCGGAAGGGCAATACACCCCTGCGTGCTATCGGAAGGGCAATACACCCCTGCGTGCTATCGGAAGGGCAATACACCACTGCGTGCTATCGGAAGGGCAATACACCACTGCGTGCTATCGGAAGGGCAATACACCACTGCGTGCTATCGGAAGGGCAATACACCACTGCGTGCTATCGGAAGGGCAATACACCACTGCATGCTATCGGAAGGGCAATACACCCCTGCGTGCTATCGGAAGGGCAATACACCACTGCGTGCTATCGGAAGGGCAATACACCACTGCGTGCTATCGGAAGGGCAGTACACCACTGCGTGCTATCGGAAGGGCAATACACCACTGAGTGCTATCGGAAGGGCAATACACCACTGCATGCTATCGGAAGGGCAGTACACCACTGCGTGCTATCGGAAGGGCAATACACCACTGCGTGCTATCGGAAGGGCAGTACACCACTGCGTGCTATCGGAAGGGCAATACACCACTGCGTGCTATCGACACAAGACACCATTACATGCTATTGTAAGCAAAAAAAACACCATTACATGCTATCAGAGGGGCAGATAGAAGGGCGCTGTATATGGAGGGGGTTGAAGAGTAAAAAATTACCATCAAGGAGCCCAAATATAAGTCCTTTCACCCTTAGACTTAAAACACAGACTATTGTCCAGAAAAATATCTATCTGCGTGCTAATACATACACCACAAACCGAGCCTAATGATCGAAAAAAATGTAATACAGATACCACAAATGTGTAGAAAATCCAAAAAATTAAAACACCTCCAAGGCTAAGACTCAACTAACGTCTGTCCCAGTGTCATACCATAATGGGGCGTACACCTGGTCATCAACGTGCCAAATAACCCATCAGCTCATCACTGAGACATGGAACCAAGGAAAGATTGAGGGTTGACACATCTTATTGACACATCTTAAACATCAATAAAAAGCCAACCCAAAAAAACACCTGACTTATCACATATCGAACTTAATGAATAAATAAACAGGTCACATATCTTATATAATAATTCTCTAAAATGTGTGTAACGACGCTGTCATGCGCAGTAGAGACTGCTGCACGTGCTGCAGTCATGGGCAGCAGAGACTGCCTGTGCCGCGGCTCATGCAGAGCCTTTGGAGCGTCCAGCTCTGTATCAGCCGCGGCGCGGGCAGTCTCCACTGCGCATGACTGCCCCTCGACTGGCTGGCAGTGGCACTGCAGCCCGTGTAACGGGCTCTTCAACTAGTATGAAATATTAAAGTAATAACAAATACCGACAATGTAGTGAATTAATGAACATAACACATATGTGAAGTGTTCTAATACTAACACATTTTACAGATACCATCAGAATTATACATGGAGTTTATTTTGAACCCCAGCACAACAATATTCTCCAAGACTCGTATATAGAACCTATTTGCTGATAGACCACCATAGAGAACGGCCCCTGTCACAACTACCCTCCTGTAGTTACCTCTCTGCTGGCAGAAGCTGGAGGGCCTTACGTTCCCCATCCCTGCCCTACATTTTTCATAGTGTAGAGCACATACATCTGCAGCGAGGCCCCAGCTGTATCAATCCACCAGCTGTGGTTTCCTTCCTCAGGATACATATGATTGATCACACGTATCTCAGATCTTTCCAAGTGAGGGCAGCGTGATGTGGAGACTATTAGCGGCTGCCTTGTTGGCCTCAGGTGGTGGAACCCAGTGAATCATCTCCGTATCCTTGCTACATCTAACGAAGAAAAGGCAAGAGATAAATAAACAAACTGCTATAGGAAAAGAGGGAACAGTAATTGAAAAAAAAAAACAACTTTCATTTTCAGTAGAAGGGGAACGAATGGGGGAGCGTGTGAAAAGTTCTGTGTTGAGAAATAAAAGCCTGGACTGCATATCTGCCAACTGCCCGACATTTCCCAGGACAGTCACATACCTTCCATCATTTCAGGTGGCCTAAGAGGGACACTAGTGTTGCTGGGGGCATAACTGGTGGGTGAGGCATTTCCAAGACTTTTTAGGTTATTTCATGACCTATTTACACCGCTTTATGTAACTTAAAGAGGAACTTTCACATAAATCAAATACCCCCATAGCGCTGTATCACGCTAATTCAAATCAAATAATTTCGATAAAACTCACATTTTGATTGCTGTTCTCCAATTTGGCCAGTTCTCATCTCCACCGAAGTACAGGGAGAGCGCTGCCATTTTCATGACGTTGTATTTGATTGATAGCGCTCCCCCTGTGTGTGAGCTTAATCGCTGGCCCTAAGCTTGTGACGACAGCTAAGGGAGTGATTTAAAACACGGGGGGGCGGGGTTTGGATGAAGCTGTGCAGTGCAGCTTGTACTGCACAGAGGGAAAGTTTGCCGACACTTAAATCAAAGCTATCTCAAGGTGCAAGAAAGAAAAAAATAAATAAATTATACAGTAACCCTAATCGCTAATAGAGGAAAAGACTGATATAAGGTTTACATGAGGTGAAAGTTCCACTTTAACCCTTTGAGTGCCAGAGAGGTATCCAACGCATTGCAATTGGGAGGTATGGACCACTAATATCTCCTAAAGAGGGACACTTGGGAGGTATGTACCCCTAGTATCTCCTAAAGAGGGATACTTGGGAGGTATGGACCCCTAATATCTCCTAAAGAAGGATACTTGGGAGGTGTGGACTCCTAATATCTCCTAAAGAGAGACACCTGGGAGGTATGGACCCCTAATATCTCCTAAAGAGGAACACTTGGGAGGTATGGACCCCTAATATCTCCTAAAGATGGATATTTGGGAGGTATGTACCCCTAATATCTCCTAAAGAGAGACACTTGGGAGGTATGTACCCCTAGTATCTCCTAAAGAGGTGATACTTGGGAGGTATGGACCCCTAATATCTCATAAAGAGGGACACTTGAGAGGTATGGATCCCTAATATCTGCTAAAGAGGGGCACTTGGGAAGTATGGGCTCCTAATATCCCCTAAAGAGGGAAACTTGGGAGGTATGGACCCCTAATATCTCCTAAAGAGAGACACTTGGGAGGCATGTACCCCTAATATCTCCTAAAGAGGAACACTTGGGAGGTATGGACCCCTAATATCTCCTAAAGATGGATACTTGGGAGGTATGGAGTCCTAATATCTCCTAAAGATGGACACTTGGGAGGTATGGACCCCTAATATCTCCTAAAGAGGTAATACTTGGGAGGTATGGATCCCTAATATCTCCTAAAGAGGTGATACTTGGAAGGTATGGACCCCTAATATCTCCTAAAGAGGGACACTTGGGAGGTTTGGACCCCTAATATCTCCTAAAGAGGGAGACTTGGGAGGTATGGGCCCCTAATATCTCCTAACGAGGGACACTTGGGAGGTATGAACCCCTAATATCTCCTAAAGAGGGACACTTGGGAGGTACAGACCCCTAATATCTCCTATAGAAGGACACTTGGGAGGTATGGACCCCTAATATCTCCTAAAGAGGGACACTTGGGAGGCATTCAATCCCTGATTTTGATTTCCTGTCCTTCATCTCTTTAGTTTGATGAACAAGACCCTAAGGGAGTATCAAGTGAAGTCTGATATTAATCAGAGCCAGATGTGCAAACCCCTTTGGCAAGCAAATTGTTAAATAATGTATTAGAAGGACACATTTCAGTGCTCCCAGTGTTGTTTTTCCTGTGAACTGCTATGTTCCTACACACATGTATTTAAATAGATTTAGATCCTGCCAAACGTTTAACATTAATGTGGCAACAGTTTGCTCCAAAATACATTTTAACCCTTTCCAGTGCCAGAAGACATCCAGAGCATTGTTCCTGCCACTCAATAGCATACTTCCCAACTGTCCCTCTTTATGAGATATTAGGAGTATAAACCTCCCAAATGTCCCTCTTTAGGAGATATTAGGGGTCCATACCTCCCAAGTATCCCTCTTTAGGAGATATTAGGGGTCTGTACCTCTCAACTGTCCCACTTTAGGAGATATCAGGGGTCCATACCTCCCAAGTATCCTCTCTTTATGAGATATTAGGGATCCATACCTCTCAAGTGTCCCTCTTTATGAGATATTAGGGGTCCATACCTCCCAAGTATCATCTCTTTAGGAGATATTAGAGGTCCATACCTCCCAAGTATCATCTCTTTAGGAGATATTAGGGATCCATACCTCCCAAGTATCATCTCTTTAGGAGATATTAGGGGTCCATACTTCCCAAGTATCCCTCTTTAGGAGATACTAAGGGTCTGTACCTCCCAAGTGTCCCTCTTTAGGAGATATTAGGGGTCCATACCTCCCTAGTGTCGCTCTTTAGGAGATATTAGTGGTACATACCTCTCGAGTGTCCCTTTTTAGGAGATATTAGTGGTACATACCTCCGGAGTGTCCCTCTTTAAGAGATATTAGGGGTCCATACCTCCCAAGTATCACCTCTTTAGGAGATATTAGGGCTCCATACTTCCCAAGTGTCCCTCTTTATGAGATATTAGGGGTCCATACCTCCCAAGTATCACCTCTTTAGGAGATATTAGGGGTCCGTACTTCCCAAGTGTCCCTCTTTAGGCGATATTAAGGGTCTGTACCTCCCAAGTGTCCCTCTTTAGGAGATATTAGTGGTACATACCTCCCAAGTGTCCCTCTTTAGGAGATATTAGTGGTACATACCTCTCGAGTGTCCCTCTTTAGGAGATATTAGGGGTACATACCTCCCAAGTGTCCCTCTTTAGGAGATATTAGTGGTACTTACTAGGGTTGCACCGATACCGATACTAGTATCGGTATCGGTGCCGATACCAGCATTTGCGCGAGTACTTGTACTCGCGCAAATGCGGCCGATGCCAGCACCGATACCCTGTGTCAGGGTCGGTGCTGCAGTGAGGGAACCGGGGAGCTGCTCACAATGCTCCCCGGTTGCCTCTCTCCCTCAAGTAGCGTATGAGCGTTGCCGCGGGTTACCATGGCAACGCTCTGACGCTGACTTCTGCCGGGGCTCGCGAGAGAACAGCGAGCACCCGGCAGAGGAGAGTATGGGAGGCTAGATGGGAGCGGGTGGTGAGAGGCAAAGAGGGAGAAAAAAGGGACTAAGAAAAAGGGGAAAAAAAAAGGCAAAAGGAGTAAAGATCAGGAGACAAAAGGAGGGGAACTAAGAAAAGGCAAAAGAGAGGGGGGATCAGGAGAGAGCAAGACAGGCAAAAGAGTGGGATCAAGAGTCAAGGAGGGGGACAAAGGGGGATCAAAAGGAAGAGAAAAAGCCAAGGCAAAAGCTGAAGAGGGGGAGAATGAAGTAAAAGGTAGGAATCAAGAGGGGGAGAAAGAGGCAAAAGGGGACAGTCAAGAGGTGGTGTGTGTGTGTGTATATTATATATATATATATATATATATATATATATATATATATATATATATATATATATAATATTATATTTCAAGTACTCACCAATACTTTTTTGAGGTCATTTGCCAGTTTTCCAAGTACCTAAAGCATATATATTATAAATATAATATATGCGCTTTAAGTACCTGGAAAACTGGCAAATGACCCCAAAAAAAGTATCGGTAATTGGTATCGGCGAGTACTTGAAAAAAGTATCGGTACTTGTACTCGGTCTTAAAAAAGTGGTATCGGTGCATCTCTAGTACTTACCTCCCGAGTGTCCCTCTTTAGGAGATATTAGGGGTACATATCTCCCGAGTGTCCCTCTTTAGGAGATATTAGGGGTCTGTACCTCTCAACTGTCCCTCTTTAGGAGATATTAGGGGTCCATACCTTCCCAGTGTCCCTCTTTAGGAGATATTAGGGGTCTATACCTCCCAAGTGTCCCTCTTTAGGAGATATTAGGGGTCCATACCTCCCAAGTGTCCCTCCTTAGGAGATATTAGGGGTCCATACCTCCCAAGTGTCCCTCCTTAGGAGATATTAGGGGCCCAAACCTCCCAAGTGTCCCTATTTATGAGAATTTATGGGTCCATACCTCCCAAGTGTCCCTCTATAGGAGATATTAGGGGGTCCATACCTCCCAAGTATCCCTATGTATGATATATTAGGAGTCTGTACCTCACAAGTGTCCCTCTTTAGGAGGAACAGTTCCTCTTTGAGACCCAAATCCCTCTGCCCCTCTCTCCTACCCTGTGTTTAGGAGATCAGACTGTGTGGTGTGTATATAAATGTATCACATTGCTCCGCAGCAATAAAACTCACATTAATGTTTATACATTAGTCTGTGTAAAGAAAATACTTTGGTCTTGCTTTAAATAATTTATTCATTTATACAAACAGTATCTGTTTGACATGAAATAACCTAAAATGTCTCCGTAATGCCGTCCCACTAGCCACTCCCCCAAGCAACACCCCCTAAACAAGTGTCCCTCTTTGGCTATCTGAAATCTTGCTTGGTATGCAAAAGGTTATGTCAGAGAAGGCGTGTAAATAAAATATATAGTGATAGGAATGTCTTTTCCTTCTAGAGAAAATACACTTCAGCCTTTTTTTTTCTTTAGTTTGTTTGTGCTAAGTTGGCAATAAGAACTATATTAGTAACTAGCTTATTATATTTGTTTTATTAGGACGGGGGAGCTTATTCCCAAATTGAATATTATTGCTACAAGACAGGCGCTAATGCCAGTCTAGTTAGGATTCCCAGCCAGGCTGCCTTGGCACTTGTCACAGACATCCACTTAGGGTGCCCCTTGTTTTCATGACGCATTGACAAAAATGGGAATGATCAGTTAAAACGTACATTTATAGACATTTTTATGCACAATCAGTTTTTTTTGTTATTATGATTCCTAAGAATCTATATAACTAAAAGGAGAAGCTTGGCAGGAAACCAAAATTGTCCGGCACTGAACACACCCAGGGGCGTGGCACTAGAAGGAGAATCTTGACAGGCAGCCAAGCAGTACTGAGGAGACATTCATGTTTCCTCACACATAACAGGGCTGAAGGCCCCTGGCTACTCCTATGAAAATCTGTGCAAGGACATGGCCCCCCAGCCACAAAACACAGGAGTGAGATCTGGCCCCCCCAAAACGACTTACGTGCCACTACAAGGTGAGGGATGGGTGCAATAAGGACGCAATATGGGTGCAGTATGGGTGCAATATGACAGCAATATGGGTGCAGTATGGGTGCAATAAGGACGCAATATGGGTGCAATATGAGTGCAATATGGGTGCAATATGAGTGCAATATGGGTGCAATAAGGATGCAATATTTGTGCAATATGAGTTCAATATGGGTGCAATAAGGACGCAATACGGGTGCAATAAGGATGCAATATGAGTGCAATATGGGTGCAATATTTGCAATATGCAGTCAATGCACAAGGGACCTTTACATACTACAGCTGAGATTATAGGCTGACTACATTCCCATTCTGCCATTCAGGGGCACTGTGAAGATGAGAACATTAGAGTACTTGATCTTGGCTCTAGTGCAGCTATGTGGGAGTGGCCACTATACAACACTGGACATCAGTGCACAACCTGCTCTTTTTCCAGTGCACCACACAGTTCTAAACACTAGAGGGAGAACTGCCCATTGACTGCTGTGACAGAAAGTGATGCTTGTGGTGGGCTACAAGAAAATGAACATCACACCCAAACCATTAGAGTAGCGTTTCACTACAACAAAATGGCACTGCAGCTCTCTTTTGATGTCAGAATCAAGGCTTAGTTCTCTTTCTAGTGTTAGAGCTCTGTCTGGAAGCCATTTTCTTGTAGCCCAGGCATAATTTCCTGTCCCAGTAGGCAATGGGCAGTTCTCCTTCAAGTGTTTAGAGCTCTGTGCTCTGAGTCTTTGTTCTGAGACTGTGTATTGTCCCAGAAGGTGGCTGCCCAGGACATGGGGGACACATTTAAAATCCACAATGTCCTTGGCAATCCAGGTAGGGTTGCCACCTGGCTGGTATTTTACAGGCACAGCTGGTAATTAGCACTGCTGAGCCAGTATAACCTCTATACCAGCAACTGAAAAGCCGGTATTACTGCTCATGAACTCCTTTGCCCCGCTCCCTACTATGCCCAGTAGGCAGCCTTTAATGATGTCATTGGCTCACTGACACTCTCTAAGCCCTCCTTCACTCACTCAGCCACATCTAGTGAGTGGTGGAGAGATGCCAATCATCATCTTTCACATGCTCTGCGCGTGCGCTTCACACACTTTATATGCGAACGCATGCTGTACTCTGTCTCCACCGTTGCCTGGTTACAAGTGCCTACAGTGACAGTGTGTGCAGTCCCACGTGGGTGACGTGACAACTCCAAGTGAGTGCCTCGTGTCCAGACCCGACTCGTCCCGAGTAAGTGACAGTGCTCAATGCTCATTTGTGCTTGGATTTAGCTACCTTAGCCTAGTGCTGTTCTGCACATGTATGTAGTGTATGCTCAGGCACTCAAAGGGTTAAAATGACAGGAATGTGGGTGAAGAAGATGCATCTCTGTAATGTGTACTAACTGTAGCAGACAGGGACCATTAAAGGGATAGTAACCTTGAAAAAAAGTGCAGACTAATTTATAGGTACAATTAAATCATACTTACTGCCCTCATTCCCATCTCTCAAACTGTTATGGTTTGTGAGATATAAGACAATAAAGTCCTCCGTTCCCTCCCCATTCTCATGCGTCCATTGTATAGCGGACGTCATGAATTCCTGCTTCCGGGACCACACGGCGGCTTTTCAGGAGCACTGTCGTCAAGATATATAACTATAATTATTTCATCTGTATGGTCTACAACGTGTGCATGGTTTGCAAGCCAGGCAGACTTTGTAGACCATACCAATGAAGTAATTATAGTAAGATATCCTGATAACAGCACTCCTGAAGAGCCGCCTACAGTCGGGCGACTGGATTCTGCCTCTGACAGCTTTACAGCTCGTCAGGCAGAAAGGGGAGGGAGTGGAGGACTTTATTTTATTATATCTCTCAAACCATAACGGTTTGAGAGATGGGAATGAGGGCAGTAAGTATGTTTTAATTGTACCTATAAATTCGCCTGTACTTTTTTTTCAAGGTTACTATCCCTTTAAATAAGTGGAAGAGGAGCCAAATATGGAGAATTATATCATTATTTTTCTGCCCTTGAACCTCCGTACTGAGCTCTAGCAGTACAAGTTATACTGCGCTTCCGCTCTGCATACTGAGCACAGGCGGCTCATTTCTGAGATATATTACATGTATTTGGGATCACTTTGGTGCCCCACCACAATAAATCTTGATTTTGAAAAAAAGTTAAAACAAGTGTAAGAATGCTCTGAAGCAAACCCTGGAAGTTGCTGAGAGGTGGAGAAAGGAGCCGTCTGTACAGCGTGGGTCTGATAATAATGGGGAGGGGCAGAGGGATTTGGGTCTAAAAGAGGGACTATCCCTCCTAAACAGGGACACTTGGGAGATGTGAAGGAGCCGTCTGTACAGCGTGGGTCTGATAATAATGGAGAGGGGCAGAGGGATTTGGGTCTAAAAGAGGGACTGTCCCTCCTAAAGAGGGACACTTGGGAGGTATGAAGGAGCCGTCTGTACAGCGTGGGTCTGATAAGACTAGAGAGTGGCAGAGGGATTTGGGTCTAAAAGAGGGACTGTCCCTCCTAAAGAGGGACACTTGGGAGGTATGAAGGAGCCCTCTGTACAGCGTGGGCCTGATAAGAATGGAGAGGGGCAGAGGGATTTGGGTCTAAAAGAGGGACTGTCCCTCCTAAAGAGGGACAATTGGGAGGTATGAAGGAGCCGTCTGTACAGCGTGGGTCTGATAAGAATGGAGAGGGGCAGAGGGATTTGGGTCTAAAAGATGGACTATCCCTCCTAAAGAGGGACACTTGCGAGGTATGAAGGAGCGGTCCGAACAGGTTGGGTCTGATAAGAATGGAGAGGGGCAGAGGGATTTGGGTCTAAAAGAGGGACTGTCCCTCCTAAAGAGGGACACTTGGGAGGTATGAAGGAGCCGTCTGTACAGCGTGGGTCTGATAAGAATGGAGAGGGGCAGCATAACTTACTGATGGGTAGAATTCATTGGGCAAGTTACACTGTGATACTCAAATTAACTGTGTGACTACCAGCTTTGGCGTGAAAACGGTTACATTTGAATGCTGTGCAATAGAAATTCTTATATATTTATGATGGATACTCTCCCCCAAGCAAAACAAGATTGCTATACGCACACATTCACTTGCAATATTTGCCCATCTCTTATCTAGTGGATTACAGCTGGTTCTCCAGTGATTGTTAGGCTAAAAGACTACTACTTCCACCATGCTTCTGGTTAGCTGAGAATCATGTAGTTCCCAGTAGGAGTAATAAGCTGTGGAATAGATCTGCATATGATAGGGTGTATGTACTTGCTATACATAAATACTGTTTCATTTGTCTTGAACTGTTTAAAATAAATATTTTGCACAGAGAAATGACAAACACCACATCACTTTTGTGTAGTAACTAGTAACACGTACTTGTGGCCCAGGCCAAAGTATGTCAGCCTGCCTGCTTCTCTTTGGAGCTGGGCTTTAATTTACTTAAAGGGATAATAATACTTTATTATTACTATCCTCCATATTGTAGGTTTTTGTAAAATAATTTAAAGGGATAGTAATACTTTGTTTTATCTTTATTTGATTTTGTAGGCATTAAAAAAATGAAGAACAATATAAGTCTTATCTCTCAAACCTTTATGATTTGAGAGATATTCACAAGCAAAGTTTCCCTTACTAGTTTCCCTTACTAGTGTAAGCCATCTCTTCTCAGATGTGGAATCTTGTTGTAAGACCAGACAGATAACAGCAGGGGACAATCTTCTTCCTATGAGAACAATGAAGGCCCTGACCCCCTTGACAAGTTTTTCAGGTCTTTCCCTTATCTTAATTGAAGATTGTCCCTCTCTGCAGTCTACCTGGGCACCTCCCTTCTGATCTGGCTGAGCAGTGTTACATCAGTAAAAGGGGCGGGAGGGGGATACTTTTTCATTGAATTACTCTTGAACTACAACTCTGACAGAATTGAAATAACACTCTCCAAAGTCCAAATACAAAGATGATTAATTAGAGCTGCTTTTATTATGAAACATTACTATCCCTTTAATAGCTCCAGTTTCATCTCTCAAACCTTTATGGTTGGAGAGATAACCGAAGGTAAAGTTTCCCCCTTCCCTGAAGTCAGTGTTGTACTGACTGCATGGAAAGTCTGTCGTACGACAGGCTTGCGGCTCTGCAGCTGATCCGAGATCCTGTTAGTAACAAAGAATTATTTCACTGGAACGGTCTTCTACCTGTGATTGGTTTGTGCTTGGTTTGCAAGCACACATAGAAGATCGTTTCAGTGAAATAATTATTTTTCACTAACACGATCGCAGCTCTGTTGCAGAGCCGCATGATGAAAATAAGACCGGATATCCCTGCAGTCAGTACAACGCTGACTTCAGGGAGGGGGGAACTTTGCCTTTGGTTATCTCTCAAACCATAAAGGTTTGAGAGATGAACCTGGGGGCTATTAATTTATTTGGCAATTATGTACAATATGGGGTATAGTAATAATAAAGTATTACTATCCCTTTAACGCATCAGCCTAGGTCTGCTGGTCATGACGGGAGTATGGCTCTTGGGGATATCCAGCTGGGAGTACTGCTGATATCAAACCTTAACCCTTTGAGTGCCAGAGGTGTATGCAATGCATTGCTTTGCAATGCGTTGTGTTGCACACCCCTCTGGCACTCAAAGGGTTAATTGCACTCGTAACAGAGTCCCAAAATGTTAGATCATGTGTTCATTTATGTTCCAGTCCAGTCTTCAAAAATCCATGTATACATATATGGAAAAATGTGTTTGTGTGAGCAGTATTGTTGCTATACACTGGCTGAGGGGCTAAAACCACAGGCCTCGTGCTTAAAGCCCTGGCTCTCATTGTCAGATAGAGGTATGTAATGGTCTAATAATACTGTGATAATCTTCTGAATGTCTGAAATAAAGACGGTTGGCTAGAGTTGAAGGAAGAGGGTAAGAGGAAAGGTAGGTGATACAAACTGATAGAGGTAGGGAAACAAATTAATAGGATATAAAGGAAATGGCGATTGAGACAGAAATACAAAGAGCACAATTAAATACATTGCGTCAGTTCTATGAGTGATGCTTCTGTTGTCCAATGGGATTGCACGCACCTCTGGACACTAGCCAAGTGCCAGCAGTCCTGGCTGTAACAAGGAGCCTGAAGCTCAATTTTGTAGGGTCATGCAATATTGAGTGGTTCTGCCCCTTTTGTGGCTCCTCCCTGCTGCAGCTCCTCCCTTTTGTGGCTCCTCCCTCACTGACCCACAACTATGGCCGGTATTTTTTTGAGGAAAAGGTGGCAACCCTAAATCCAGGATATGTGGTCACATTTCTTAAACGCTCACAAGTTTAGTAGGACATTTCCCTCTGCCTTTCTGGTACAAACGTGACTAATTTAGACATTAAGTAAGCAGTAAATTGGTGTAAATCGGATAGTAGGGAACATTGGGCTCTCTCACCCTGAGAATGTGGCCCTTCACCCTGTGACTATGAGATCTGGTTCAAAACCCTGAGTCTCCGGTGCAACCCCTGAGAGTTCCCGGTGTGTGGATTGTGTGTTAGGCATGCTCTGAACATACATGGATTGGGAATCGCTGGTGTAGTGTGTGTGTCCCTGACATATAGGACATTAACCCTGTGAGTGCTCGAGGGGTACGCAGTGCATTGCAGAGCAATGCATTGTGTACCCCCTGGCACTGAAAGGGTTAAGTATCAGTGCAAACTGTACTAATTATTGGATGAACCAACTGTGTCATAGGGGAGAAATAATGGTTGTTAAAACTCCCATTTATTTAAATGAGGCTTTTAACCCCTTAAGTGCAAAGCAATGCGTTGGAGACCTCTCTAGCATTCAAGAGGTTAAAAGCCCTTCTTAATCACTGAGAAATGTTATCGTCCCCTATGGTGCAGTTGGTTTGCACCATAGGGGACGCTCTATTTTAATTTTAACTTGCGGAATTAGGCCCATAGACCTGTGTTTCTGAGTTACATGTTCTGCTTTCTAATACTGACCGAGGGTAAGAATAGGAATGTTGTACATGCTGATCAGTGTGACTGGACTCCCTGTTAGTATACACATGCTGTGTATTGGCTGATGGATACTAATTTCATTCTTTTCTGGGCTGGGACTTCACTATCCCTTAAAGAAATACAAAAAAACGATATTCTTCTATCAAAATATACACCAATGGTCTGGTATAAATCAGAGGCATAACTAGAAGCCTCCAGGCCCTGGTGCAAGAAGTGCCACGGGCCCCCCACCACCACCACATTGGTCCCCCTCGACCACACTGAACCCCTCTACAATGCCCCTCAATCTTCACAATGCCCCCATCTCCTACCTCCCTGGAGCTCCTGCACAGTCCTCTTAGTAATGTAGAGCGCTGGGAGATGATGTCATTTCCCAACCCTCTGCATTACTAGACAGCCGGAGGGAGATCGCGGGCGCCAGGCGGAGGGGTCGCAGGGGGCAGCCGAGCCCCTGGAGTGACGGGCCCGGACGCAGATGCAACCCCTGCGGCCCCTATGGTTACGCCACTGGTATAAATGTTCTTAACCCCTCACCAACTGGTGACGTGTCAGGATCACTGTTAAACTTTCCTGAAAGAGCAGTGATGATTCTGGCACGTCACATATTTTGTGCTTAAAGCGCTCCTGCATTTCCAAAAATGCTATTGGTTAACCTGTACTGTACCAAAAGTGTGTCGTGTTGGCCACCCCTCTGGCACTCAGAGGGGTGTGGCCTCAGGATGTTGTACTTGCAGATAAAGTAACTTGCAGAGAATGTAACTGCTTTCAAAAACGTAATGGACGCCTATCTAACACAGAACAATATTGATAATTATGACAGATGGCTTCAATGCAGATAGGTTGTTGATCCAGGGAAATACCTGACTGCCATTTGGAGTCAGGAAGGAATTTTTTACCCACTTGGGGCTACTTTGGATATGGCTTCAGGGTCGTTGTTGTTTTTTTTCCTTCTTCTGGATCAACAGGGGTGTTTTAGCATGGCCTTGACTTGATGGACGCATGTCTTTTTTCAGCCTCATCAACTATGTTACTACACATCAATAATGAAATACCTACAAAACTTTAGTTCATGGAGTAAACCACTACACCATAGGGGACAAATTAAAATTCCCGAATCCTATTGGTTAAAATGGGTCTTCTAACCCCTCGAGTGCTAGAGATGTCGTCAACGCATTGCAGAGCAATGGGATGGACATTTCTCTAGCAAACAAGAGATTATAAACCCCACTTAAATAAATAGGACATTTTTAGTCTTCCGTGATTGCAATTAGTGCACCCCACAATGCTCCAGTTCTTAGATAATTGTCTTAAGAATGTGCAAACTTTACTGGTGATGTCATAGATTAATAACAATTTACCTAATTAATCCCCCATAATAGTGTCTCATTAAACTGATGCAGTAGTGCAGCTGTCATAGAGAGAGAGGAGAACAGCTAAACAATACGGAATGATTTCTCAGCCTTCCTCACTCATTGTGCAATGACCCGGGGGTAGGTATGTATGTTGTGCACTGTATTTAGTAAGGAAAAAACAGCAGACAGAAACAGTATTAAATTATTCATCTGGCTCAGATTTGCTCTTCTGCTTTCTCACTAAAAAAAAAAATCTGTAGATATTACAGAAAACTGTCAGTAGATATTACATTGTATCACTGTTATATAGAAGACCAGAAGAATCCTACAGAACAAAATCGGTTCTCAAGCAGCACATATGTTCATGATATACTCAACCCTTTGAGTGCCATAGAGGTATCCAATGCATTGCAATACCTCTCTGACACTCAAAGGGTTAGGGCAGAGAAACAGAAGATGAGACAATAGGGGAAAATTGGGATATCGAGTACAAATAGTCTTAAAGGGATAGTAATACTTCGTTTTAACTTTATTTTATTTTGTAGGCATTAGAAAAACATGAAGATGATATAAGTCTTATCTATCAAACCTTTATGGTTTATGAGACATTCACAAGCAAAGTTTCCCCCTCCCGCCCCTTTTACCTAGTGTAAACCATCTCTTCTCAGATGTGAATCTAGTTGTAAGACCGGACAGATAACAGCAGGGGACAATCTTCTTTGTATGAAAACAATGAAAGCCCTTCCCCCCTTGACAAGTCTTTCAGCTTTTTCCCTTATCTTAATTGAAGATTGTCCCTCTCTGCAGTCTACCTGGGCACCTCCTTCTGCTCTGGCTGAGCAGGGGGGGGGATACTTTGCTTGTGAATATCTCTTAAACCATAAAGGTTTGAGAGATAAGACTTATATCATTCTTCATGTTTTTTTAATGCCTACAAAATAAAATAAAGTTAAAACGAAGTATTACTATCCCTTTAAGTCTTCAGTGCACGGCAATGGAACGGTGCTGAAGAGGTAAAATCTTCCGAGTCTGGAAAAAAATGGATTCTTCTAGTTTTATTTTGCTTGCTTTGACCCTTTAAATACAGAACAAAGCAACGCGCTGCACACCCCTCTGGTTTTTAAAGGGTTAAAGACAAGGATATCAATCTACACCTGCCAGATCATTAAACGTATTAAACATTGGCAGTCGCTATTAGTGGAGAGGTCGACAGCATAAAGGAGCTGTAAACTGCTCTCCATCCCAAATGCCACTTCCTGCTGCCAGGTGCTAGCAATCCACACTGCTCTCCATCCCAACTGCTTCTCTCTGCCTGCCAGATACTAATGTTCCCCACTGTTCCCAACTGCCACTCCCTGTCGCCAGATACTAAAAAATCCACACAGCTCTCCATCCCTTCTGACACTCCCTCCTTCTAGATACTAACCTTCCACACAGCTCTCCATCCTAACTGCCACTCCTGCCTGCCACATTCTAACTTTCCACACAGCTCTCCATCCCAGCTGCCCCTTCCTGCCAGCCACATACTAATATTCCACATTGCCCCATCCCAATCTCAACTCCCCGTCAGCCAGTACTAGTCCATTTCCATAAACTGTCAAAAAAAAAAGTTATATATATATACTAGTTGAACAGCCCGTTACACGGGCCACAGTGCCTCAGGCAGCCAGTCGCGGGGCAGTCACACAGTGGAGACTGCCCGCGCCTCGGCTGATACAGAGCCTCTGGCAGCCGGTCGCGGGGCAGTCACACAGTGGAGACTGCCCGTGCCTCGGCTGATACAGAGCTGGACGCTCCTTCTGAGCGCCCAGCTCTGTATCTGCCGCGGCGCGAGCAGTCTCCACTGCGTGTGACTGCCGCACGCGCAGCAGTATCTACTGCGCATGTCGGGCGTTACACACAACTTGGCAAATTATTATATAGGAGATATATATATATATATATATATATATATATATATATATATATATATATATATATCATAAACAATTTTTAATTACAAAATGCTTAATATAACATATGTGATTTTGAAAATCCTTTTAAAAGGACCTTAGTCATAAGGTGTCAGTTCCAAAGTTTGTCCTCATGCAGTGCATATTTTCATGATATATTCAACCCTTTGAGTGTCAGAGGTATCCAACACATAAATCACAAGTGAATGTCGTTACCCAGATAGAATCTTTACAATGACTGAACCACTGATTGATTCCCCCGTGTTTGTGTCAGGAGAACCTGAAAACCTACACTGTTGGGGGGTCTGAGGACAGGTTTGAGTGCCCCCAATATAGAACACCATATTTTAACTCTAGACGTCTCAAGCTACCAAGTAGCCAGGTTTTAAAGGTGCAGTGCATCCTAGGACAACATTGATATTCAGTAGCATGTCAAAGGGATAGTAAACTTTAAAGGGATAGTAATACTTAATGTGTAAAATATATATTTATTGTAGTGTTTATCCCCCTGAGTAAAATAAGGGCACTCCCACTGCTGAAAGGTGTTTTATTCAAAAGGTATTACAGCTCAAACATTAATTCTTTTAGGTGCAATATCACAGTAGCCTGAAATTGTACTGTGGCGCTGTTGCTACATCATCTCTAGACTGTAAGCTGTCACGAGCAGGGGGCCCTCTGATCCTTCTGTTCTCCACATTTGATTTGTACTATTTAATACCTCTGTATGTCCATTCCCTATTGTACACTGCTGCGGAATTAGTTGTCGCTATATAAATAAAGAATAATAATAATAATCCTATGGACAGCTCTGGTCAGTTGACCAAATATCTCCATAGGATGGTGTAGCAACAGCCCCACTGTACAATTTCAGGCAACTGTGATACTACACCTAAAACAATTCAAATCTGAGTTGTAATAACTTTTGAATATAACAACTTTCAGCAATGGGAGTAAAACAAGGCCACTCTCATCGCAAGCAGTTATTTCATTCAAATGTTATAAACTTTCAAAGTGGCCAAAAGTGATGAAGCTGTTATTATCTCTTACTGTGGAGAACTGTAGCCAGACGCTCATCACTCCCATAGAATGCAACAGAATAAACATCATGAAAGCAGGAGAACTGTAGTTGACTTCTCTGGACACCAGAGGGCACTGTTAATATATTAAAAAAAAAAAAAAACCCACAGTTTAACTCCTGTGCCAGAGGGGTATCCAACGCATTGCAAAATAATGTGTTGGATACCCCATTGGCATTCAAGGGGTTAAATGTTTATAACTTTGGAACAAAACATCTCCTAGCTATTGCCTTGTTTTATCCAGCACGGAAAGCCCTACAGTGTATGTGTTTTCATAACAAAGGTTTACTATTCCTTTAAAACATAAGGCATTGTACCAGCCTGGAGGAAGCCATCCCTTCCATTACCTTCACAGCTTCATTCTGCCTCCAGCCTGAGCTAAGCTAAACGTTATCTTCTTAGAGTAAGGAAAAAATCAGAGAAGGGAGGAAGACTTGGCGTTAACCTTCAGACTTCATCCCCACCGTCAGCACTGAGTGCATGTTCCTTTCTTTTCTGTTTCTGGAGCCAAAAGCGTTAGATATACACTGCAAGTACCGTCAAATCACAAGCCATAAATAACCAAAAACAAGGGCACTCTGGCACCGACGGGTGGAGATTCATTCTGTCCGTCTGGTTCCAATATGCATTATATCAAACATATAGGCTGTCAGAAGTCTGTGCTTGTCTCCCTCAGTAACTCACTGGATGGCATTTCTCTCTTGCAACCTGTCCACTTCTGTGACAAAATGTAGAAAATAAACAAAAATGGTTTTCCCTGTCTTTTGATAATATTTGTCTATGAGAAATGTTCAGTAATCCTATGGTTGCTAGAGGTATCCCCAATATGCAATGTGTTACAGAAATATTAATACACAGAAACATAGAATGTGACGGCAGATAAGACCCATTCGGCCCATCTGCTCTTCCCATTTTCCTACAGAAAAAAACCTCAAACCTTAGTTGGCAGGGGAGGGCTGGGAACTTGTGCCCTGGGGGGCAAATACAATCTACTGGCCCATTTCTTCAGTCGCGCCAGCCCACTGTCCCAGCCCATCCCCTTTAGTTACTTTTACTATTGGCATTACAATTTAAGTACAGTGACATGACTGATATCATAGATCTTACAAGGGAAATGGGTTATGCTGTTAGTGTAGCTCTGTAGTATCATTTGTGTAGTTCCATTTCAATTGTAAGCTCTGTGGTATCACTAGTGTATCTCCATTTACAGAAGCAATTGGGAGATTGAGTGAGTCAGTGGTCCCATAGCCCAGACATGTGACCAGCCCAGGGGGCAATTGCCCCTCTGCCCCCCAGGCCAGCCCTCCCCTGTTAGTTGGTCCTTGGTCTTATCTTATGCTCAGGACAGCCTTATGCTATCCCATGCATGCTTCTATTCTGTCACTGTATTAACTGTTACCACTTCTGCTGATACACTGTTCCACTTATCTACCACCCTCTCACCTCTACCACTTCTGCTGATAAGCTGTTCTACTTATCTACCAGCCTTTCACCTCTACCATTTCTGCTGGTGGACGATACCACTTATCTACCTCCCCTCTTACCTCTACCACTTCTGCTGCTAGACTATTCCACTTATCTACCACTCTCTCCTCTACCACTTCTGCTTGTAGGCGATTCCACTTATCTACCACCCTCTTACTTCTACCACTTCTGCTGGTCAGCTTTTCCACTTATCTACCACCCTCTCACCTCTACCACTTCTGCTGGTAAGCTATTCTACTTATCTACCAGCCTTTCACCTCTACCATTTCTGCTGGTGGACAATACCACTTATCTACCTCCCTCCACCTCTACCACTTGCAACCAGATTATTGTGAGTTTTTTTATTTTTCCCCCTCAACAATTTCAGTTTGTTTTGCAATTGAATTGTTCACGTTATAGGTCACATTAAAGGTGAAAAAAGTTCTGACATGATTTATCTTTGTCTCATTCTTTAACATCACAGGAACCTGACATTTTAACAGGGGTGTGCAGACTTTTTATATCCACTGTATATTAAAGTGGACCTGTCACCTTAAGGCAAATTTAATTTGTTTTAAGATTTAAAATCTGCTGGTATGGCATATAAGCTTTTTTCTGCAAAGAAAATTGTTTTGAGAAATTAACTTTTATGTGTCGGTGACAGTGCAGTACTGTATGCTAATTAGTCCTGTTCAAGGCCAAACGTACTGCTTGTTTGTGCTATTGGAAAGGACCAGAAATGGATTAAGGCTCCATCGGATCCTAGGCAAGGTACCAGTTTGGGGCCCCAATATCTCTCTTCTGACACTCAATATTGGTATTGAGGCTGTAATGGAAATATGAGCAACTGGATGATGCAGGTCTCTGGGCATCTGACACATGATGTTAGAGGCAACAACAGCAGGGACTCTGTGACCCATCGCTTACAGTCAGGGCCCTCATTTTGCTATGGGCCCTAGGCAGTAGTGTAGGTTGTTATAATGGATAAGCCAGCTCTGGAAAGGACACCGGTGTGTCTTGGCGTCCCTTTTTTCATTCATAGTACAGTGTGTGTTATATTAACCCAGCACAGAAACAAATTTGCATAAAGTGCCAGATGTGTCACCAAGAACAGCTAATTTCCCCAAATTATATACTTTACTAACAAATAGCACAACATATAGGCAGTTTGAGATAATACATTGTAGTGCTTTCTTGCATTCAAGGGGTTAAAAGTCTCCTTTAAATCAATGTGACTGTTCATTCTTGTCCCTAATAGATCAGATGGTATTCCCCCAGAATTACCCAGAGCTCCCTAGTATATCAGTCTCTGTGTGCCTTGAGAGCTTTGGGGTGATTGATCATAGAGTGTAGCTCTGCCTCTTAAAATGGGTTATCTGTAAATACCGCTAGTGTTATCCTT
The DNA here is from genome assembly GCA_037306005.1 of Rhinophrynus dorsalis. Taxonomy (NCBI): domain Eukaryota; kingdom Metazoa; phylum Chordata; class Amphibia; order Anura; family Rhinophrynidae; genus Rhinophrynus; species Rhinophrynus dorsalis. Next base: position 102,780,695 of record CM074728.1, read on the forward strand.
CTAAGAAATGACTCCCTGCCCACACAGTTATGCATAATGCATAAAAACAGTATTAGCATTAGTGTGATGATATGTTGGGAAAGAGAGTTAATTCTGCAGTGCCCAATGCTATCTACAGCAATTAGAATAATTCTCTGTCAGGAATACATTAACATAATGTACATACAAATCTTAGAGAGAGTCCACTCGTTCCCCTGGGTACAGGTAAATCCTTGTATTCCTACACATGTATCTATAAAGGCTGGTTTAACCAGAGGCATCACTAGAAACCACCGGGGGCCCTGGTGCGAAAATTGCCATGGGGCCCCCAGAAACCACCATCCAACTCTACCCCAGAAATGCTCTCTTAAAACACATCCGGGGAACAGGATAGACATAATGTGTAATAATAAAAAGTATAAGATTTTTCACTTTACTTATTATTACACAATAACACATATTTTCTAGCTCAGTATCTAAGCTGCTGTGTCACAGATCCCCTCCGTTCGTGTGGTTCCGAGGTTCATTGACCAGTTGTGATAATACTGTATTGTGCAGTTTAAACACATTTTTCCAGTTAAAAATGATAAAATGTCAGTTTGCCTGTTCTTTTTTATTTTGAGTGCCAGAGAGATATACAACGCATTGCAAAGGGTTAAATTGATAGCCTTTATTTTGAACATACATGTTCTACAAGTAGTTGCTACATAGATCTGTGCCCTGCTCCGCCTTCCTCTCTGACTCCACTTTCTAAGTTCTCCATCTCCTAGTGCCCTGTGCGACGCCACTGTCACCACGCTGTCGTTGTTTATCCTCCCAATTGGCTGGCTCATCAACTCGTAAGGGTAGGGGGTCACTTGTTGGATAGGGTCACAGAGAGCTCTAAATCTGGAGTCTCCGGGTGAAACCCGGCAACTTCTAAGCTTATGATGTGTGGTCTCAGCAGGGGTTGATTGGGCGCCCGTGCCCCTGGAGTGACAGGCCCGGTCTCAGTTGCAACCCCTGTGACCACAGTAATTACGCCATTGGGTTTAAAGGAGCAGTAAACTTTTTTTATGAAAAAAAATATATATTGTAGGGATTTTTCTACTGAGTAAAATAAGGGTACTCCCACTGCCGAGAGATTTATATTTCCAGAGTTATTACAGTTTAAACCCATGTTTTTTTACATTAGCAGTGCCCTCTAGTGGTCAAATTCTAATTAGATTTCCTGTTAGATTCTAATGAAGAGAAAAGTCAGAAAAGTCAGAGACATACAGTTCTCCATAGAATGTGATAGAAACTGCTGAGTCACTTCCTGTCAGTTAGAACTATCAGGAAGTAAACACAGTTAATTCACTTCCTGGTTATTTAAACTGATATAAATTTTTAATAAAACATCTGACAACGATGGGAGTGACCTTGTTTTATTCAGAAGAAAAAGCTCTATAAAATATGTGTTTTCATAAAAAAAGTTTACTTCTCCTTTAAACCTTAAAGGACCAGAGGACTGTGTAATGCATTGCATTAATAAGAAGGACTGGAGCCATTCTTGGCCAAAGTAATTGCCCCACAGGGAACAAATAAGAAAATGGATCAAATGGGGATTTTAACCCTTTCAGTGCTAGAGTGGTCTTCAATGCATTGCCTCACAATGCATTGGAGACATATCTAGCATTCTTTTTTTTTGTTTCAAAAGACTTTATTGAGTGTTATAAACATGTTATAAACACTGATAGCACTTGAAACATATTGTAGCACATTCTAGATGTTTCAGAACACAAACCATTAGGATCTATGACATTCAAAGATCATCAAAGATATTACAGTGTGATTGGGCTCTTATCAAACTACCAGAGAGAGAAGGGAGGAATAATATTGGCAACTAAAGAGCTATTATGTGTCAGAACCATATTCCTCTCCTCAAGATAACCCTCCAACCAGGTGACCTTACACAATAAATCAACCTAGCCTTGGTCAGAGAGATATAACGAGGGGATGTCAGATAAGTGTAGGCTATCTAGCATTCAAGGGCGTTAAAAGCTCAGTTTAAATCAAAAGGGGATTTTAGGAATTTTTATTTGTCCCCTGTCTTGTGGTCAGAGACAGATTAAGGTGCCATAGGGCCCTAGGCATGTACCAATCTGGGGCCCCACATCTCATGCTTCTGACACAGAGTGTTGTTAGCAGGTACTGGCACTGTGGCGCTACTGGAAGTAGGTGACAACTGGATGATACTGGTCTGTAAAAGGGCATCTGACACAAGATGTTAGCAACAGCAGGGACTCTGCCCGTGTCCCATCACTTCCAGCCAGAGCCCCTCAAAATTGCCATGGGCCCTAGGCACAGAGGCGTAGCTAGAAGCCACCGGACCCTGGTGCAAGAATTGCCATGGGCCCCCCCCGACCACATTGGCCCCCTCATCCACATTGCCCCTTCCACAATGCTCCCTTCATCTCCACAATGCCCCTTCCACAATGCCCCCTTCATCTCCACATTGCCCCTTCTACAATGCCCCCTTCATATCCACATTGCCCCTTCCACAATGCCCCCTTCATCTCCACAATGCCCCCCTTCCATCTCCACAATGCCCCCCCTTCCATCTCCATAATGCCCCTTCCACAATGCCCCCTTCATCTCCAAATTGCCCCTTTCACAATGCCCCCTTCATCTCCACATTGCCCCCCCTTCATCTCCACAATGCCCCTTCCACAATGCCCCCATCTCCACATTTCCCCTTCCACAATGCCCCCATCTCCACATTTCCCCTTTATCTCCACATTGCCCCTACCTCCAGTCCCTGGTGGTCTATCGGCGTGGTTTGACAGATCTGTGCCTCCTTTGGCACAGATCTCGAGAACTGAAACTCCCGCGCGCCGCTCTAGTAATGCAGAGGCTGTGAGATGATGTCATCTCCCAGCGCTCTGTATTACTAGAACGGCGCGTCGAATGGGAGATCAGCTGAGCGACTGCTGCGGGCGAGGGGGCCGCAGGGGGCGACCGCTGCTTCCCCTATTGTTACGCCACTGCCTAGGCAGTATCTTAGTTTGCCATAATGGATGACTCGGCTCTGGTTGTGGTTGGTTTATTCAAAAATGCTACAGTTCTTCTTCTTAAGACCTGGATTACGTTGCACTTGATAACTCTTTTAAGTGTTTTTTCTGCATATTTATCCATGGGCTTCAATGGAAATGGACAGCGATGACCACTTATCAAATGCAGTGTAACCTAGACCTAAATCAGACTCATACGGTCTTATGCAGCGATTCCCAATATTTTTACTCAAGGTGCCCTATTACCAGGGGTGGCCAGGCGACTTGTGGTCTGGAGGGCAACTACGATCAAGTGGCCCAATTCTACTATCGTGTCAGCCCACTGTCCCAGCCCACCCCTTTTGTTAATTTTAAAACTGCCATGCTTCCCAATGCATGGCGTACCCCTCTGGCACTCAAAGGGTTGATGTTGTGAAGTAAGGCAAACAATACCGAGAAGCTTACAATTTAAATGGGGTTACACTGGTGGAACTACAGAGCTTACAATGTAAGTACAGCTGCACTAGTGATACTATAGAGCTTACAGTGTAAATAAAGCTGCACTAGTGATACTATAGAGCTTACAATTTAACTAAAGCTGCACTAGTGATACTATAGAACTTACAGTGTAAGTAAAGCTGCACTAGTGATACTATAGAGCTTACAGTGTAAATAAAGCTGCACTAGTGATACTATAGAGCTTACAATTTAACTAAAGCTGCACTAGTGATACTATAGAGCTTACAATGTAAGTAAAGCTGCACTAGTGATACTATAGAGATTACAAAGTAAGTAAAGCTGCACTAGTGATACTATAGAGCTTACAATGTAAATAAAGCTGCATTAGTGATACTACAGAGCTTACAATGTAAGTAAAGCTGCACTAGTGATACTACAGAGCTTACAATGTAAGTACAGCTGCACTAGTGATACCATAGAGCTTACAATGTAAGTAAAGCTTCACTAGTGATACTATAGAACTTACAATGCAAATAAAGCTGCACTAGTGATACTATAGAGCTTACAATGTAAATAAAGCTGCACTAGTGATACTATAGAGCTTACAATGTAAGTAAAGCTGCACTAGTGATACTATAGAGCTTACAATGTAAGTACAGCTGCACTAGTGATACTATAGAGCTTACAATGTAAGTAAAGCTGCACTAGTGATACTATAGCGCTTACAATGTAAATAAAGCTGCACTAGTGATACTATAGAGCTTACAATGTAAGTAAAGCTGCACTAGTGATACTATAGAGCTTACAATGTAAGTACAGCTGCACTAGTGATACTATAGAGCTTACAATGTAAGTAAAGCTGCACTAGTGATACTATAGAGCTTACAATGTAAGTAAAGCTGCACTAGTGATACTACAGAGCTTACAATTTAAGTAAATCTGCACTAGTGATACTATAGAACTTACAATGTAAGTAAAGCTGCATTAGTGATACTATAGAATTTACAATATAAGTAAATCTGCACTAGTGATACTATAGAACTTACAATTTAAGTAAAGCTGCACTACTGATACTATAGCGTTTACAAGAGAAATGGGTTATACTACTAGTGTAGCTCGACTTGGTTTGTAACTTCATTTCAGTTGTAAGCTCTGTAGTATCACTAGTGCACCCACATTTGCAGCAACTAGTGGGAGTGGCCCACCAGCCCAGACATATGACTGGCCCAGAGGGGGCAATTGCCCCCCTGCCCCCCAGGCCAGCCCTCCCCTGCCTATTACACAGTCTGTAATTTTCAGGGCATCCCTGAGATTTTATAGATCACTTATCAATGGATTAATGAAGAGAACAAATTATATATATATATATATATATATATATATATATATATATATATATATATATAGAGAGAGAGAGAGAGAGAGAGAGAGAAAGAGAGAGAGAGAGAGAGTTATACTTATCACGTGCTAGTACTTAAGGGCATGTAGACAGGAGAGAGAGGGTTCTAGTTAAAGGGATAGTAATACTTAAAACATAAAAACAAATGTTGTAGGGTTTATTCCCCTGAATAAAACACGAGTACTCCCACTGCTGAAAGGTGTTTCATTCAAAAGTTATTAATTTTCAAAGTTGAATTTTTTAGGTGCAATATCACAGTGGCCTGAAATTGTACAGTGGCGCTGTTGCTACATGATCCTATGGACAGCTCTGGTCCCGGGACCATAAATCTCCATAGGAGCAGTGGGAGTACTCTTGTTTTACTCTGGGATAAACCCTACAACATATTTTTTTTTTTACATTTGAAGTATTACTATCCCTTTAATGGAGTTCATATTACTAGTGGGGCACCTCAGTGATCTGTACTGGGCCCCATTCTTTTTAATATTTATATTACTGATGTTGCACGGTATTCAAGGTAAGATATGACGATTTGCAGATGATACAAAGATTTTCAGCAGGGTAGAAATTCCTGGGGTAATAAGCCAAACGGTAAATTATTTAGGTGAATAAGAAGAGTGCACAAGGGTGTACCAGCTGCAGCTTAATGTTGATAAATCTAAAACAGTTTTTTTATTTATTGATTTATTCATATTAGGTAGTACTAGCTGGTACAGCCTGATTTATCAGTTATTAACATTACACCCTCCCTCCAACATGACACGCTCGCTTCCAGCTGCCGCTTCCTACTAGGAAGTACTGACCCCTTTACATTAACTGACAAAATAAAGCTAATTATCTGTTAAACTATAATTTTAAATAAGGAATAGCTAACATTAAAGGGATAGTAATACTTAAAATGTAAAAAAAAAATATGTTGTAGGGTTTATCCCCCTGAGTAAAACAAGAGTACTTCCACTGCTGAAAGGTGTTTCATTCAAAAGTTATTAGTTTCCAAAGTTGAATTTTTTAGGTGCAATATCTCAGTGGCCTGAAATTGTACAGTGGCGCTGTTGCTACACCATCCTATGGAGATTTATGGTCCCGGGACCAGAGCTGTCCATAGGATCGTGTAGCAACAGCCCCACTGTACAATTTCAGGCAACTGTGATATTGCACCTAAAAAATTCAAGTTTGAGAATTAATAACTTTTGAATGACACACCTTTCAGCAATGGGAGTACTCTTGTTTTACTCAGGGGGATAAACCCTACAACATATTTTTTTTACATTTTAAGTATTACTATCCCTTTAAATAATAGGTGATTCTGAAAGCACTTTCAAAATCGTCCAAGTCATTATTAAATGATAGTTCTATTTTAAATGGGAGAATTCCTGTATGAATAACTTTGTATGTAGGCAAAAAGCAGCTGCAGCACAAAAGAAAGAAAAAATAGATTCCAGAACCTGTTTCTAAGTGGACTTGCGTTAGTATCACCCAACCCCCCAATATCTGTCTTTGAAGGACAACAATAATAATTGGTAGTAGGGAAAGTTTATAGATCCAAAACTTGAAAGAAGAAAATTTGATTAGAAAACATTTTTAAGATGTAAAGGGATAGTAATACTTCGTTTTATCTTTATTTTATTTTGTAGGCATTAAAAAAACATGAAGAACGATATAAGTCTTATTTCTCAAACCTTTATGGTTTAAGAGATATTCACAAGCAAAGTTTCCCCCTCCCGCCCCTTTTACCTAGTGTAAGCCATCTCTTCTCAGATGTGGAATCTGGTTGTAAGACTAGACAGATAACAGAAGGGGACAATCTTCTTCCTATGAGAACAATGAAAGCCCTTCCTCCCTTGACAAGTTTTTCAGGTTTTTCCCTTATCTTAATTGAAGATTGTCCCTCTCTGCAGTCTACCTGGGCATTTCCCTTCTGATCTGGCTGAACAGTGTTACATCAGTAAAAGGGGCGGGAGGGGGATATTTTGTCATTGAATTACTCTTGAAGTACAACTCTGACAGAATTGAAATAACACTCTCCAAAGTCCAAATACTATGATGATTAATTAGAGCTGCTTTTATTATGAAACATTACTATCCCTTTAAAGCGGAACTTTCAGAGACATGACCTACAGGACTGACTGAAGGGGTTATTTCTTGGACAGAGAGATGAGGACAAAATTCATAGAGCCCGTTAGGATTTTCTGGCCACAGTAAGGTAAGTGGGAAGTTATTAAAATTAGGTGGTTTTAGTTCTCCTTTAAACAAAATTCTCCATCACTATATAATATCTAACTAGTACATATATTATTATTATAAACATTTGATTTTTGCCTCAATAGGCTAGTTAGATATTACATTTCATTAATAAACCATGAATCTGAAATGAAAAATCCCTTACTTGGTACACAGCTTGTATCAATCAAATATACTGTGTAACTCTTTTATACATACGCAATGTGTATATAAATATATATATATAAAATATATAAATAGGGTTGGGCACACCTTATGAGAAACTAAAAGATCACTGGTCTTGGTGCTACAAAATAAACACATACCTAATTGTGGTTGCTATAATAACAACCAAAAAATGAGCACTCATAAGGACTTTCAGAGATATAAAGTAGCAAAACAAGCTTTATTATCAATGTTTTGGCCTGTACCACGCACTTGCGCAGTAGAGACTGCCGGAATGATGCAGTCATGCGCAGCAGAGACTGCCTGAACGCGCTGGCCGCTGGGTGGCATGTTGGCCCGTGCACACAGGCCTTCAATACTAGTCTATACACAAAAATTGCTAGGCTGCGAAGCTCCCTGTGTGCGTAACCGCTCATGCGCAGTAGAGACTACCAGAATGATGCAGTCATGCACAGTAGAGACTGGCCGAGTGCACTGATCCTGAGCACGGTACTCCAAATGGCTCACCGCCCATCTCTGCTCCCGGCTCCGGGGCAACTGCCAGGGCCGCTGGGTGGCACTTTCATACTAGTTTACAATAAAGTATAAAAATACACATTTATGCTATGAGAAAGCTGGTGTTACCCGTGAAACGTGTTATCCCATTTAGATATTTTTATATTTACATTGTTTTTAACGTATAATATTATACATCTGTTTTTCTCTGTCGTCCAATATAGGTTACTAGTAATTTTGGGTAGACAATCTGCCCTTTTAAGTAAGCCTACCTTCCCTCCTTGGCTGCAGCTAGCCGATCAGCTCCAGTAAGATTTGTTCCTTGGTGAAGATACAGGCAAGAGAACAGTTCTGCTATAGTTTTAGCTATTTTTTTATTTTTTCTGTTAGATATGGAATTCCACCATTAGTTGTATTACCATCACTGACAGAGCCCTTAGATGTGGTTAGCTCAGTATCCAGGTGCTTTGGTGGACCTTCAGCCCTGGGAGGAAAATATTGGGTTCCAGTTCTTTCCCCAGGAGTTGCCCACTGAGGCTTCTTCTTAATACATGGTAATCTGAAGACAGAAGATCTGCAGGAAAGTTGAGCAACCCTTTGAGTGCTGCAGGTCCACATGTCCCACTTTGCACCTCTGCACAGGGGTTTTTCCTTTGGAATTCCTGTTGCACACTCCTGCACTCACTGAGTTTATCTGTATGTCTGTTGGGTGTTTTGGAGCAAGTTTCTGTGGTAACTTAACCCTTTGGTTGCTGGTTTATCATCTTTTGGGGGGGTTGTTGGCACTTTCCCTACTGAGTTAAATGTTTATTGGGTCTAGTGACATGTTTTATTAATGTTTGGTGCAAATTTACTTAGTTACAACTTTGCAAAATTTGTTGCATGCTTTTACAGCATAGACGCCATTGCTCCATTCAGTTCTATGGGACTTTACAGTTTGGGACATATCTCTGCAACCATTCATCGTAGCGACTTCAGAGATGGCTCATTTTGTTTGTCTGCCCTTGCGCTATTATCCAGTCAATGTTTGATGTATGTTGGGGGCCTCAGGGAGCTTCTGGTAAAACTACATTTCCCATGAGCGTTGGCATTGCGTGCTCGTTCCTGATTGTCTCCCGTCGTGGCAGCCATTTTGTGCTTTCCCTGAAAGAGTATCCTACGCAGGGCTTGAACTCTCCTTCTGTCCTCTGCAGATTAACCCTTCGCCTGCCAGATAAGTGGATTTTAGTGATTTCTGGGGTGAACTTTTAATCATACACACTGTATTTGGGTGATATCTTATACTTTAAATGTTTTGACACTGTGAGAATGTCTAATCCGTTGGAGCTTGGGGCTAGGCCTAAGACTAAGGACGCTGGGGTCTCTGTGTCCCCTATTGCGCATTGCTCCTCATGTCATTCAGGATTACCTAGAGAATTCTCAGGTCATTTATGCCCAGCATGTTCTGCTGTCCCTGAGTCTCCCCCAGGGACCCCCAGCCATGCATTAGAGCCAGTTTGGGTGCAAGAGTTTAAGGCTGCTACTAGAGACCTCTGGTCTACATTACAACTCTTTTTCCATCCCAGTTACAGGGGGTTGTCACCGACTCTAAGAATGAGAACTGGACCAGTACTGTAGGTAACACAGTCTTTATTAAGATACACAACGTACAGAAGGATTCGGCAACAGCAAGTACACAATACAATATAGGTAACGTCAGGAAGAATAGTGCTGCTGTGGTGGTACCGAACTAAACCCCAGAAGGCAAGCAGGAGAATCCGCCTCAGGTGCGCACCTAATTAGTCTACAACAGGTCTGCACCTGTACAGACAGTGTTCCTGATTAAGGTTAACTGTGCTACAGGTCCGCACCTGAACACACCAGTAAATGGACGGAAGCAAGGAGAAGTCTGCCAGAACCACTGAGAACAGCCAACAGGTTATCCACTGGAGCGTTGGTATGTATATGCTTACAAAATCCCTGACTTTGTGGAAGTGTACCTAGAAGAATTGATGGTGTTTTGAGGGCAAAGGGTGATCACACCACATATTGATTTGATAGATTTTTCTTCTGTTCACTCACGCATTTTGTTAATTGATAAAAAATAAACTGTTACCATGTCTATTTTTGAAAGCATTCTTACTTTACAGCATTTTTTCACACTTGCCTAAAACTTTTGCACATTACTGAAAGTCTGTAGATCTGGATAACATAGTGTGTGGGATTTGGATAGTATAGTGTGTTTGTCTCTGTATCTAAAGATTTGGATATATTTGTGGGTTTGCATTTAGGACTTTGTATAGTACAATGTGTGTGTGTGTGTATTTGGATCAGGGCCGTATTTACCGTTAGGCAGAGTAGCCATCTACCTACAGGCACACCCCACAGAGGGGCGCCTGTCATTGGGACCCTTTAAAAAAAAAAAAAAAAAAGTTGCCTCGCTGCCCGCACTAACCCCCCCGCCCTCCATCGCCCAGTCAGGTCTGTGTCTCCTTCAGGACTGACCTGTAGGTGCTGTGCTCCCTCGTCGGCTCTTTAGTATTACAGAGTGCTGGGAGATGACATCATCTCCCAGCGCTCTGCATGAAGAGCTCCAGCAGCTACAGGTCTGTGTCAAAGGAAGCACATACAGACCTCTCCTGCCGCTGGACCACCAGGGAAGAGGTAGGACACGGACAATGGGGGGCAATGTGGAAATGATGGGGGGCAAGATGGAGATGATGGCAATGTAGAGATGATGGGGCAATGTATGTGAGGGTAAGTTGGAGCTGATGGGGGCAATATGGAGATGATGGGGGCAATATGGAGATGATGCGGGCAATATCGAGCTGATGGGGACAATGTAGGGGCAATATGGAGATGATGGGGGGCAATGTGGAGATTAGGAGCATTGTGGAGGTGTCCAGTGGAGATGGCCAATGGGGGGGGCGCTTCAGATTTCTGTGCCTACAGTCTCCTGAGATGTAAACCCGGCCCTGATTTGGATAGTAAGGAGGCACAGGGGAACGCCCAGTAAGATCAGGGAACTGGGTGCGTTATGCAATATGATACTTTCAATAAAACACTTTTTGCTTGTTTACCACGTTGAAACAAATAATTAAGGTATGTAAAATCCTGCCATAATCTGCTGAATTGATGTGTGCTATATTTGATGCTGTAGCTGCAGGACAAAGTAGTTAATCTACACTCTGCATGATGTTAATGGAGTCTTCAAGGTAAGGAGACCCTGAGGATGTATGCAAAACAACATACTGCAAAATTCAAAGAAACAAACAAATAACTTGGAATAAAAGCAGGAAAATTAAAAATGAGCATTAATGAGCAGAGTCTCTTACTTCTGTCAGGTAAAACCCATGTGCATTCTTTCTAGTTAAGGTCAGCTCATTAAAACTTCACTATTAGCTCTCACTTCTCAATGGATTTTTCTCTTAAGAGCTATGAACCAAACAGCAAATGAAATCCTATGGAAGGCAAAACTTATTTCATTCAAACCCCTACTCGTGTTCGTCTTGGATTCTATGGCAGATGATAAATGTTATCAATTGTTTCGTCTCGCAGATTATGAGGGGATTTCTTTGTAAGAGCAATGATTACGTTCTCACCATACCTGGAAACTTTTTCATCTAGAAGGGGATAGAAATGACACAATTTATGTCACAAAGGGGGAAGGGCTTAACTGTGAATGGGGCAGAGCTTAACGGAATGAGTCATAAAGTGGGCGGGAAGTGGGCAGAACAGGGTGGGAAAGGAGAACTGGGAGGGAAATGGGACAAACAGGCTGGGAAAGAACAGAACTGTACAACGGATATCACTGCAAAAGATCGCACTTCCACAGTCTTCTTCAAAAATGTATATAAAAGCAATTTTATTGATGCAACTTCACACACACAATATATACAAAATACCTTTAGTGGAATATCAATATATTCTTACACCACATGGAGAGACTTAAATCCTGGAGTCACACTGCAGTAGATGACACTATGTAGCCTCATACTGATCAACGCGTTTCGCGCAATAAGCGCTTAATCATGATCAATCATGGTCTTTGATCATGATTAAGAGCTTATTGCGTGAAACGCGTTGATCAATATGAGGCTACATAGTGTCATCTACTGAAGTGTGACTCCAGGATTTAAGTAGACCGTTCCATTGAAGTAATTATTTTTAAATAACGTGATTTCAGCTCTGCTGAAGAGCTTCCTCGAGTATCACGACTTGAATCTCCTGCTGTCAGCTTTACAGCTAACATCAGGACAGGGCTCAAAATTTCCACTCGCCACTAGCCAATGGAGAGTGAAAATTTAGCCCTGGCGAGTAGAAATTCAGCCCTGGTGGGTATGTGTTGGCTTGCAGTAGCGAGTAACTTTTCATGTCTGGCTAGTAGCAAAGGACTTAAAATTACAAGCCCTGATCAGGAGAAAGGGAGGGAGGCGGGAACACTGAATGCAATGTTGCAAACCAGGCACACGTTGTAGACCTTTCCAATGAAGTAATTCTTTTCCAATAACGCTATTTCGGCTCTGCTGCAGAGCTGCTGGCTGGTCCCAGGAGCGGGATCGCCTGCTGTTAGCACAGCGCTGACGTCAGGAGAAGTGGGGAGGGGGGAATTTTCAATGCAAAAATCTCTCAAACCATAGAGGTTTGAGAGATAGGATTTGTGCCATAGAGTTTATTTTTTGAAGCTCTACAAAACTCTAAGAATTTTTTTAGGGGACTGATAATGATCCTGAATTTCTTTATCTCTGGTCTAACACTTTCACTCCCCGGGGACCTCAGACTTCACACCGTTCCTCGGAGATCTTGTAAGCCGCAGACCAGTGGCGTAACAATAGGGGTCGCAGGGATCGCACCTGCGACCGGACCTGTCACTCTCAGGGTAAGGCGCTTTAATAATGCAGAGCGCTGGGAGATGACATAATCTCCCAGCGCTCTGCATTACTAACAACCGCGCAGGAGTTTGTTTTCCAGAGGTCTGTGCCTCATTCGGCATGTTACACACCGCTAGACCACCAGGGACTCGAGGTAGGAGGACCGGGGGGGGTCAATAGGGGCAATGTGTAGATGGGGGCATTGTGGAGATTGAGGAGCAATGTGGAAGGGGCATTGTGGAGATTGAGGGGCAATGTGGAAGGGGCATTGTGGTTGAGGGGGGCCAGTGAGGTCAGAGGGGGGCCCATGGCAATTCTTGCACCAGGGCCCCGTGGCTTCTAGTTACACCTCTGCCGCAGACGTCTGGAGACAAGAAATGACTACACGCAGACTCAAGAGTCTAGTGTTATAATCTCTTATCTGATTTATTTATGATAATTCAACAGTCTATATAATGTAGAAAAAATGGGTGGTAAGCATATTAATAATGAGTGGGAGAGTTTCCCTCCCCGGATACTTAGGCATATTTGTCGTTTATTTCACCAATAAGAAGAAAAGAGAGGGGTGTCACTTGAGCCTGGTAAAGGTCAGAGCTTCTGTCATACTGCAGAATGGAACCAGCTCATCATTTTGGCAGAATGCCTCCCATCACAAAAGTACAATAACAAGTTATATAAAGATTTGTTCCAGTAATAAGGGGAAAGTGCCTAACTTGTTTTCAGCATCTTTAATGTAACACCTTAAAGGGATAGTAATACCTGAAAATAAGTTTATTTTATATTGTAGCCCTTAAAAAAACATGAAAAATGATATAAGTCTTATCTCCCAAACCTTTATGGTTTGGGAGATATTCAGAAGTAAAGTTTCCCCTGGAATGACATCACTGCTCCACCCTTCAGATTTGGAATCTGGTCCCGGGACCGGCTGTGCCTCTCCAGAAGTGCTGAGATCATGATCTTTAAAAATAATTTCTTAATTGGAATGGTCTACAAAGTGTGCTTTCAAGACAGGCACACATTGTACACTGTTCCAATGAAGTAGTTCTTTTCAAAGATCGTGATCTGGGCACTGCTAAAGAGCTGCCGGTTGCTATGTGGACTGAATTCCAAATCTGTCCCCTAGATGGCAGACTTGGCTGAAACAGCAAGGAAAAGTGAACTATACTATATTTTACATATGAATATCTCCCAAACCATAAAGGTTTGGGAGATAAGACTTATATCATCGTTCATGGTTTTTTAAGGGGCTACAATATAAAATAAAGTTATTTTCAGGTATTACTCTCCCTTTAATATTCTATGTTAAAATCAAAGAGAGACTAGCCAAACTGGGTTTGTTTACATTAGAAAAGAGACGTCTAAGGGGTGATATGATTACCATTTACAAATACATTCAAGGCCAATACAAAGAACTATCCAATGAATTATTTATGCAAAGAGCTGAGCTAAGGTCATCCATTAAGACTTGAGGAAAGGCGCTTTCGACTAAAGCACAGGCAGGGATTCTTTACAGTAAGGGCGGTAAGGCTATGGAATTCTTTGTCTCGGGATGTAGTGCTTGCAGATAATGTAACTGCATTCAAAAAAGCAATGGATGCCTATCTAGCACAGAACAATATTGACAATTATGATAGATGACTTCAAAGCAAATAGGATATTGACACACACACCCACCCCTACATTGGAAATTTCTCCAGAGGGCTTTTTTGTTGCCTTCCTCTGGATCAACAGGGGTGTTATTGGCATGGGCTGGACTTGATGGACGCATGTCTTTTTTCAACCTTATCTACTATGTTACTATTTTCTAAATTAATCCTTAACAAGCTTTATGTGTTAAAGCAATATATATATATCAGATTATGACAAGTATGTGTGTAAGGCTGATATAAGCAGAATATTTCCCCTTTCAGGGACATTACTGACCCTTTAAGATACTGAGGTTACTGTTCTAAGAAGAACTTGAGTAATTCTAGGGCAAACCACCTGAATCATAGGGAACAAATAGAAATCTCCATTGTTTAATTGTGGATTTTAACCCCTTGCATCACAATGCATTGGAGACCTCTCTAGCATTGAGTGGGTTAAAAGCCCAATTTAACTCAAAGGGGGGGTTTAGGGAAATGTTATTTTTCTACTATCGTGCAATTGTTGTGCTCCATGATTGCTCATCCACATTCTGTTCAAATCTGTCTTGTGTAAACACACTGCATTACAATAAAGTTTAGTGTATTCTGAGTTTTAACAGCCCAGTGGATCAACAGACAAGGACATGCTTTGTGTTGCATATTTTTATTAAGCAAGTAAACAGTGGTTGGCTTCTGAAAGCAGAAAAACAACCTGAATCTCAACTGTCAACTTAGGTAGTAACACTTAATATGTAATACAATATATATTGTAGGATTTATTCTCTTGAGTAAAACAGAGGTACTTCCATTGCTGAGAGTTGTTGTTTTTTGTTTTTTTAAGTTATTGCAGCTCAAATGCGATATTTTTGGGTGCAGTATATTGATGTCCTGAATTGTTACAGTGGCGCTATTGCTGCACCATCCTGTGATCAGCTCTGGTCAGTTGACCATAAAACGCCACAGAATAGTGTAGCAATAGCGCCATTGTAAAATATCAGACCATTGAGATACTGGACCTAAAAAATTCAAATTTGAGCTGCAATAAATCTTGAATAAAACACCTATCAGCAGCGGGAGTACCCTTGTTTTTCTCAGGAGATTAAACCCTACAATGTATAGTTTTTACTATCCCTTTAAAGACAGTGGGGTCACTTTACTGTTCTTCAGAAAAGCAATGTACTTCTCTTTATAAATTATGTTACAGGGTAGACACTCCAGGGGAAATAAGCCAATAGACAAATGATTTAGGTAAATTAGAAGTTATGCACAAGAGTGTGGCAGCTGCAGTTTAATGTTGATAAATATAAAATAATGCACTTGGGACATAAAAATCCAAAGGAAAAATATACTATTAAGGGTACTGTGCTGTCACAGACAACAGAGGAAAGGGATTTGGGAGTAATTATTTCTAATGACTTAAAGATAGGCAGACAATATAATAAAGCAGTGGGGAATGCAAGCAGGGTGCTGGGTTGTATAGCTAGGGGCATTAGTAGCAGAAAAAGGGAAGTAGTCATGCCACTGTACAGATCTCTAGTTAGACCTCACCTAGAGTATTGTGTACAGTACTGGAGACCCCATCTCCAGAAGGATATAGATACTCTAGAGAGAATTCAGAGAAGGGCTACTAAAATGGTGACTGGTTTACAGGAAAATAAATATCAGGATAGACTAAAGGATCTGAACATGTATAGCTTGGAGGAGAGAAGAGAGAGAGGGGATATGATAGAAACATTCAGATACATGAAGGGATTCAACAAAGTGCAGGGTGGAAGTACATTTTAAAGGAGTAAAAATGTTAGGACAAGAGGTCATAGTCTAAAACTATAGGGTCAGAGGCTTAGATGTAATGTAAGAAAGTTTTGCTTCACTGAGAGGGTAGTAGATAAGTGGGATAGCCTACCAGCAGAAGTGGTAGAAGTAATACAGTGACAGAATTTAAGCATGCATGGGAAAGGCATAAGGCTGTGTAAGAAAAGACCAAGGACTAAATAAGGTTTGAGGTTTTTTACAGTTGGAAGATGGGCTACTAGATGGGCCGAATGGTTCTTATCTGCCGTCACATTCTATGTTTCTATCTGGGAGGGGTCACTGGACATCAGTGTGCAGCCTGCTCTTTCTCCAGCGCACCACAGAGTTCTAAACACTAGAGGGAGAACTGCCCTTTGATGTGACAGAAAGCAATGCCTTTTTGGGCTACAAGATAATGTACATCACACCTAAAGACTTAGACTAGCATTACACTACAGCAAAATTACACTGCAGCGCCTGTCCAATGTCAGAATCAATGCTCAGTTCTCTCTCTAGTGTTTAGAGCTCTGTCTGGAAGCCATTTTCTTGTAGCCCATCACTTTCTGTCACAGTAGGCAATGGGCAGTTCTTCTGGTGCGTAGAACTCTGGAGTCTTCATTCCAGGACTTTGTATTGTCCCAGAAGGGGGCTGCTAGGGACAAGGGGCACACATTTAAAATCAGGGACTGTCCTGGGCAATCAGCGAAATGTGGTCACTCTAGTAGTAGCAGAGATGACTGGGGTCTTCGGCTTAGGGAGCATCAAAGCCAAATCATAAACCAAGAAATGTTGTTGGATATAGGTCAAAAGACAGGTACGGCTGAACAGGTTCAGAAGCAGATAAACCAGAGGAAGGGACAGGCAGATCAGATTTAATAACATGTAGACAAGCCATGTTCAATACACAGGACCACTGCTGGACACCAACTTTAAATTTAATCTCATTGTTCGGGTAAAGACTGTATGGAGGTGAAATATAAGGAGCAATAATTCGCATGAAAGCTTGCTGATCTGAATCTCAGCTCACTGCACATGGTAATCTGGTAATCCTATAAAGCCTCATACACTCTCCTTGCTTCAGTGTGAAAAAGGAACTAACTTCCAGCAACTGTCATGTCTGCCTCCGTGGACATGACATCCATGACTGATTGAACATGTTATCTCTTGAACCAAGTAGTCCAGGAAAAATTCATAGGAGCCATTAGGATTTTCTGCCCTTAAACTAAATTGGGGGATTATTAGATGTTAGTTTTCACTTAAAGGAGCAGTAAACTTTTTTTATGAAATATATATATTGTAGGGATTTTCGTATTGAGGTTGCAGTGTTCATCACACCATCCAATGAATGACCGACCCCTTAGGGCAGGGGTAGCCAACCGTAGTCCCCAAAAGCTACTAACAGTTCATGTTTTCGGGATATCCCTGAATGAGCACAGGTGGACCAATTAAAGGGATAGTAATATTTCATTTTAATAGCAGCTCAGATTGTTCAGTATAATACATGGCACTGCTGCCTGATGCTATTATTCTTCAAAACAGTTTAGTTTCGATGTAATTAGATGCTGAAGTTGATCCCTCACTCCCCTTTTGCCGATCCTAAGCCTTTCAGTCTGAGATCCAACAGCGGATCACAACGAGGGGCAATCTTCAGTTAGTATTAGGAAAAACCTGCCCTCCTTTGACAAGGAGGGCAGATTTTTCCTTATACTGACTGAGGGAAGATTGTCCCATGTTGTGATGTGTCCGGTCAAGTGACTGGACTTCTGAACTGAGTGGAGGAGGCTTAGGATCGGCAAAAGGGGTGTCAGAGATCAACTTCACCTAATTACATTGTAACTAAACCATTTTGAAGAGTAAGAGCATCAGGCAGCATTACTACTGATAATATTGAACAATCTGAGCTGTGTTTAAAGGGATAGTAATGTTTCATAATAAAAGCAGCTCTAATTAATCATCATAGTATTTGGACTTTGGAGAGTGTTATTTCAATTCTATCAGAGTTGTAGTTCCAGAGTAATTCAATGACAAAGTATCCCCCTCCCGCCCCTTTTACTGATGTAACACTCCTCAGCCAGAGCAGAAGGCAGGTGCCCAGGTAGACTGCAGAGAGGGACAATCTTCAATTAAGATAAGGGAAAAACCTGAAAAGCTTGTCAAGGGGGGGCAGGGATTTCATTGTTCTCATAGGAAGAAGATTGTCCCCTGCTGTATCTGTCTGGTCTATGGACTGCATTCCACATCTGAGAAGAGATGACTTACACTAGGTAAAAGGGGTGGGAGGGGGAAACTTTGCTTGTGAATATCTCATAAACCATAAAGGTTTGAGAGATAAGACTTATATCATTCTTCATGTTTTTTTAATGCCTACAAAATAAAATAAAGTTAAAACAAAGTATTACTATCCCTTTAAAATGAAATATTATACCTTTAAAGTGACTGAGCTACTTATTAATATGCCTGCAGATGGGGATATCTTGAAAACATGCACCGTTGATATCTTGAAAACATGCACCGTTGATATCTTGAAAACATGCACCGTTGATAGCTCTATAGGACTAGGGTTGGCTACCCCTGCCTTAGGGCATCAGCCAATCGTTTTTATCCCCATAAGGACCAGTCGCGCAGTGGCACAGCCGGCAGTTAAGAACCACGGGCCTTTTTTTTTTTTTTTTTTTTTCTCGTAGGAATTGATTCATGGCTCCCTGAATGGCGGGGAGCACTAAATTCCATGACTGCCATGGGTCCTTATAGCAAGTTCACCTATGACAATCCTGGCACGTCATGGGTCCTTAAGGGGTTAACTGCATTCAGGTGGGCCAACTGTTAGCCACACCCCCTCAGCAACCGGATCACTGTGGAAACAGAGGAGAAGGTGAGGTCACAACACGGGAGACGTAAGTGTCGCCCGTGTGAAAGAGACCTGAATTAAAACGTCCTAGTAGTAAAACTGTAAACAGATATTCAAAAGAAAACCCTAATCATCAAGAAAATGATAGATTGCTCTGAGCTTTCTTTTAATAATCTCAAACTTATAATTAGACGCGCAGAAGAGGTTCAGTGCTAAATGTGCAGTAATGTAATTCAAACTAATTAGGCTACCGAGAACCCCTAAAGTGCCCTTAACAAAGGATTATGTTGACTTTTAATGATCCTGCAATTGGTTAATTGTGAATGTATCATCCCTTATTGCTTGCTTGATAATGAGCTTTGCACTTTTTTTATTTTATCTTTCTGGGAAGAATTTTATGAAATCTCTGGAGTTACTTTTATGGTCAATAAAGTACACTTGGTTTCGGGAGATAGAATTATGTTTCTATCACAGCCTTTGGATCGCTGAGTTATCAAGCTGTGCTTTGAAATTTCCCCCGGATTGTGTTTTATCCAGGGAAATGAACTGCACACACATTCTCTCTTATGTTTGTCTGTGGTGCATTATACAGTAATCTCTGCCATCATTGATCACTCAACCAGAGGGAATCCGCAAAGCTCCTACCATAGTGAGTAACACACACAGCGCTCTGCCAAGCAAACGAGGTTCCGTTCAGGAATAAACCCACTCAATCATGGGGGGGAGGATTAAAATTCCCATTGATTGAAATATTATTTTTAACCACTTGAATTCAAGGAGTTAACCCATTTAAATCAATGAGAAATTACAGAATGCCAATAATGATATATCCTAGAGCAAACCAACTGTAACATAATAAAAATATGGGAAAAAAAAACTAAATGTCATTCATTTTAACAAGGCTGTTAACCCTTGAATGCTAGTGAGTTCTCTAATGTGTTGTTTTAGAAAAAAAAATGTTCACATTACTAAAATTTTAAATCCATAGAAATACGGTGAGTTTTGGTCACTCCCCTATGGAGCATTTGGTATGATCCAGAATTGTTCTCCTCCCCAGAGCCTGTACAGTGAGCAATGTCATACCTCCCAAGTGTCCCTCTTTTAGACCCAAATCCCCTGTCCCTCTTTCCCACCCGGATGTCCCTGTGTTTAGGAGATCAGACTGTGTGGTGTGTAAATAAGTGTATCAGCCTGGTGTCCCTGTGTTTAGGAGATCAGACTGTGTGGTGTGTATATAAGTGTATCACCCTGGTGTCCCTGTGTTTAGGAGATCAGACTGTGTGGTGTGTATAGAAGTGTATCACCCTGGTGTCCCTGTGTTTAGGAGATCAGACTGTGCAGTGTGTATATAAGTGTATCACCCCGGTGTCCCTGTGTTTAGGAGATTAGACTGTCTGGTGTGTATATAAGTGTATCACCCCGGTGTCCCTGTGTTTAGGAGATTAGACTGTCTGGTGTGTATATAAGTGTATCACCCCGGTGTCCCTGTGTTTAGGAGATCAGACTGTGTGGTGTGTATAGAAGTGTATCACCCTGGTGTCCCTGTGTTTAGGAGATCAGACTGTGTGATGTGTATATAAGTGTATCACCCTGGTGTCCCTGTGTTTAGGAGATCAGACTGAGTGGTGTGTATATAAGTGTATCACCCTGGTGTCCCATGTGTTTAGGAGATTAGACCGTGTGGTGTGTATAGAAGTGTATTACCCTGGTCTCCCTGTGTGTAGGAGATCAGACTGTGTGCTGTGTATAGAAGTGTATCACCCTGGTGTCCCTGTGTTTAGGAGATCAGACTGTGTGGTGTGTATATAAGTGTATCACCCCGGTGTCCCTGTGTTTAAGAGATCAGACTGTGTGGTGTATATATAAGTGTATCACCCTGGTGTCCCTCTGTTTAGGAGATCAGACTGTGTGGTGTGTGTATATAAGTGTATCACCCTGGTGTCCCTGTGTTTAGGAGGTCAGACTGTGTGGTGTGTATAGAAGTGTATCACCCTGGTGTCCCTGTGTTTAGGAGATCAGACTGTGTGGTGTGTATAGAAGTGTATCACCCTGGTGTCCCTGTGTTTAGGAGATCAGACTGTGTGGTGTGTATAGAAGGGTATCACCCTGGTGTCCCTGTGTTTAACTCATGCCTACCAAGTGTCCCTCTTTTAGACCCATATCCCTCTGTCCCTCTTTCCCATCCTGGTGTCCCTCTTTTTAGGAGATCAGACTGTGTGGTATGTATATAAGTGTATTACATTGCTCCACGGCAATAAAACTCACATTATTGCTTGTTTAAAGGTCAGTATGTGTGTTTATAAGTTAGTCTGTGTAAATAAAATATATTGGTCTTGTTATAAGTCATTTATTAGGTTACACAAGGAGGTGTCAGTAGGTCAAGAAATAGCCTAAAAATTCTTGGTAATGCCCCACCCTCCAGCCACGCCCCCCAGAAACACCCCCTAAAACACAAGTGTCCCTCTTTGGCAATTTGAAATGTTGGGAGGTATGCTAACTGGTGTACAGTGTTTTAAAGGGATAGTATTACTTCAAAATTACTATCCCTCATACTGTAGCCCTTAATAAACTGAGTTAAATGACACCAGCGGCATCTCTCAAACCTTTATGGTTTAAGAGATAGCTGCTTTCAAAGTTTCCTCTCCCCTGCTGTCAGCGTTCTGCTGCCAGCAGGGGAATCCGGTCCCGGGACAGGCGGAGGCTCTTAAAAAGAGCCAATATCTCATTATGGAAGGAAAAATGATTCATTGAAACCGTCTTATACGTGTGCTTGGTAACCAAGCACACGTAGAAGATTGTTTCAATTAATAATTTTTCCTTCCATAAAGAGTTATCGGCTCTGCTGAAGAGCCTCCTCTTGATTCAGAGACCGGATTCTCCTGCTGGCAGCAGAACGCTGACAGCAGGGGAGAGGAAACTTTGAAAGCGGCTCTCTCTTAAACCATAAAGGTTTGAGAGATGCCGCTGGTGTCATTTAACTCTGTTTATTAAGGGCTACAATATGAGGGATAGTAATTTTGAAGTAATACTATCCCTTTAAACTGTCCATTGAGAGCAGTGTCATGCTAACTGGTGTACAGCGATTTGAACTGACTAT
Organism: Rhinophrynus dorsalis; assembly: GCA_037306005.1. Taxonomy (NCBI): domain Eukaryota; kingdom Metazoa; phylum Chordata; class Amphibia; order Anura; family Rhinophrynidae; genus Rhinophrynus; species Rhinophrynus dorsalis. The sequence goes on from CM074728.1 coordinate 102,802,655, forward strand.
AGAGGGCAGTAGAGAGCAGAGTCATTCTAACTGGTGTACATTGGTTAGCATTGACCATAGAGCGCAGTAGAGATCAGTGTGTGCAAAAGCAATGCATTGGAGAAGTCAAGAACATTCAGGGGGTTCAGGGTTGCTAATTCATATTAGTTGCATTTATGCTTTCAAACCCTATAGATGGAATTATACAGCACATTACTTTGTTCACATAAATGGCTTTTTAAAAGGCTTTTAGTACCAAGCACAATAAGCAAATCCACATTAAAATCATATCTTAGAGTTATGCAAGTCTTTATCTCGTTTTTATTGCCAACCTGCCTAATTGTACAATCCTACTGCATATCAACCAAAGTGCTCTGTGGGATGCCAACACGCCATTCATTCCAATAAAGGTTACAATGTCTGTGTCGTTTCACTGTTATGCAAATACAGCTCAACCTGACATTCACTCTGGTGGATCTGACTAACAGTGAACATTATTTAGTCTTTGTTTTCTGGTTAATAATTTCCTACGCAGCTTGCATACACTAAGCCTTTGTTGGGTTTGTACAACTAACTGGCTTGTACACAATGGCAGCCTTTCCAATATTCTTGCAAATAGTGCAGCATTAGAACTCTCTCAACCTTCAAAGTTATGTTTTTTTTTCTCTAATTCTCTGTACGCTTTTAAATCATATCCATTTTGTTCACAATGTTTTGTTGCCTATTACATTCAAACGACACTAAAAGCAGAGGAGAGAAGGACAATAGAAAGTGTGAGTTTTCAGCAACAGAACGAACATCTTGGTGCTTTTGCAAGGCTTTTAGGATACCTTGCATATCACAATAGTTACGTTATAAATTAATATCAAAGGTCTGTGACCAGGGCCGGATTTACATCTCAGGAGCCTGTAGGCATAGAAATCTGAAGCTCCCCCACTCCACCACCACCACTGGCCATTTCCACAATGCTCTAAATCTCCACATTACCCCCCATCAGCTCCACTTTGCCCCCATCAGCTGCCCCCATCAGCACCATATTGCCCTCATATTGCCCCATCAGCCCCACATTGCCCCCATCAGCTCCATATTGCCCCATCAGCTCTACATTGCCCCCATCAGCTCCATATTGCCCTCATATTGCTCCCATCGGCTCCACATTGCCCCCATCAGCTTCACATTGCTTGCCCCCCATCAGCCCCATATTGCCCTCACATTGCCCCCATCATCTCCACATTAAGCTTCACATCCCCCCTCTCCCTGGTGGTCCAGCGGCAGGAGAGATCTTTGGTTCTGCACAGACCTGTACCTGCTGTAGCTCCCGCGTGGTCTTCTCTTTAGTAATGCAGAGCGCTGGGAGAGGATGTCATCTCCCAGAGCTCTGTATTACTAAGGAGCTCACGAGAGAGCTCAGCAGCTACAGGTCTGTGCAGAAGAAGGCACAGACCTTACATGCGATGGGCAGCGCAGTGCGGCACGCCACTTAAAAAAAATATATATTTCTTTGGCAGGCGCACCCTACAGAGAGGCAAATCCGGCCCTGTCTGTGATCAGTTCAACAGGCAGGTTCTCAGAGTGACTAAGGGAAATTTGATTAATACCTAGAACCACTGTAACGATCCATTTGGTATTCATTTTTTTTTACTCCATTGACGATCGAGAGGTCTCCAACTCTTGTGTTATTGACCCGTCTAACATCCGTGGAGTTAACCCTTGTTTTACAAAGCATTGGACACCTCTTTGGCACTCAAAGGGCCATATGTTCAAGAGAAAAACACAGGCGTCCTGGGACAAACCATTTGCATTATGGGTAGAACTAAAAGTTCCCATTAATTTAAGTGAGGATTTTAAACCCTTGAATGCTAGAGAGGTCTCCCCTATAATTTAAATGGTTTGCCTCAGAACTCCTCCGCTTTTATTATGAACATACAACCCAAAGGGTTAAAGGGATAGTAATACTTTGTTTTAACTTTATTTTATTTTGTAGGCATTAAAAAAACATGAAGAATGATATAAGTCTTATCTCTCAAACCTTTATGGTTTGAGAGATATCACAAGCAAAGTTTCCCCTCCCGCCCCTTTTACCTAGTGTAAGCCATTTCTTCTCAGATGTGGAATGCAGTCCATAGACCAGACAGATAAAAGAAGAGGACAATCTTCTTCCTATGAGAACAATGAAAGCCCTGCCCCCCTTGACAAGTTTTTCAGGTTTTTTCCTTATCTTAATTGAAGATTGTCCCTCTCTGCAGTCTACCTGGGCACCTCCCTTCTGATCTGGCTGTACAGTGTTACATCAGTAAAAGGGGCGGGAGGGGGATACTTTGTCATTGAATTACTCTTGAACTACAACTCTGACAGAATTGAAATAACACTCTCCAAAGTCCAAATACTATGATGATTAATTAGAGCTGCTTTTATTATGAAACATTACTATCCCTTTAACCCCTTAAGGACCCTTGACGTACCAGGACCGTCACGGTCCTTGAAATACTCAAGGACCGATGACGGTCATAGTACGTCACGTACTTTTTACTTACAGCGCTCTACCGGGAGCGCTGTAAGTAAAAATAGGGCCTGAAATTGACCGCTCCAAGATCGGAGCGATCTCTATCAGGCCCCATAATGACGCGCCGATACACGCGACAGGTCACATGTACCGGCGCGTCCAAGTGCTCCTATGCGGTCATTATGGGACGGAAATGTCCCAGGGCCGCTGGTCCTTAAGGGGTTAAAGGAATGCCAACACCTTCTAATAATGATTTATAATGTGGGCAGAAAATCCTAGTGCCACTCAGTGGATAACTTCTCCATAATTAATCTTTATGCTTCAATAATTACCAGATACTATATCCATGGAGACATATATAATTTGATGTTGCAGAAAGGAAGACCCACATCCTTCTCACACCGATTGCTTCTTAGGAAGGGTTTAAAGTCTTTGAGTCCTATAGAAAGCTTAATGTCCGCCTCCATGGACATTATAACTAGAATTAATTAAAGATTAATTTTGGAGAATCAATCCAGGCAAAATTCATTTCTAGTGGCCACGGGGAATATCTGCACAAATTCAGTAGAACCTGTCATGCAGAATAAACTTTAGATAATTTGAAAGAACATTACATTTTCATTAGTGTTGAGCGAGCACCCCGATGCTCGGGTGCTCGGGTGCTCTGACCGAGCACCCCCTGAGGCTCGAGTGCTCGGCCGAGCACCCGAGCCCCATTGACTTCAATGGGGCGACACCAGGCACCCCCTGCTCTGATGAGGGGAGGGTGCCTGGTCAATGCCCCCTTCATCTCCGTTATGCCCCCTTCATCTCCGAATGCCCCCTTCATCTCCGCAATGTCCCCCTTCATCTCCGCTATGCCCCTCTTCCACAATGTGCCCCTTCATCTCCGCTATGCCCCTCTTCCACAATGTGCCCCTTCATCTCCGCTATGCCCCTCTTCCACAATGTCCCCCTTCAGCTCCTATATGGCATAGAGGAGATGAAGGGGGACATTGTGGAAGAGGGGCATAGCGGAGATGAAGGGGCACATTGTGGAAGAGGGGCATAGCGGAGATGAAGGGGGACATTGTGGAAGACGGGCATAGCGGAGATGAAGGGGGACATTGTGGAAGAGGGGCATAGAGTCTATGCCCCTCTTCCACAATGTCCCCCTTCATCTCCGCAATGCCCCCTTCATCTCCGCAATGCCCCCGTACCTCCAGTCCCTGGTGGTCCAGCGGAGCGTCTTCGGATCTGTGCCTCTTCCGGCACAGATCCCCGCCACCCGAACATGGCGGGCGAGCACATGGCGGTACTCGACGAGTACCGCCATGTGCCGAGCAGAGCGATGCTCGAGCCGATCCGAGCATCGGCCGAGCACGCTCGCTCATCACTAATTTTCATACCTCCCAACATTTCAAATTGACAAAGAGGGACACTTGTGTTTTATGGGGTGTGGCTGGGGGTGTGGCTGGTGGGTGGGGCATTACCGAGAATTTTTAGGCTATTTCATGACCTACTGATACCTCCTTTTGTAACCTAATAAATGACTTATAACAAGACCAAAGTATTTTATTTACACACAGTAATTTATAAATACATATAATGACGTTTAAACAAACAATAATGTGAGTTTTATTGCTGTAGAGCAATGTGATACATTTATATACACACCACACAGTCTGATCTCTTAAAAAGAGGGACATCAGGATGGGAAAGAGGGACAGGGGGATTTGGGTCTAAAAGAGGGACTGTCCCTCCTAAAGAGGGACACTTGGGAGGTATGCATTTTGCATATACTTGTGGTATTTAGTTTTCGCTACAGTGTGCAGATTAAGAGGCATGTAAGTATTTTGGTTACAATCCCCCCCATCAGCCCTTCATTTCAATGCTATGCCTTACACACTGCATTCACGTGGTCCTAGAGGCAATGTCGGATGTTATTTCAATTATTTATATCCACCCATTCCCCTCCCATAAATTCCAGATCAGCCCAATCTAATTCTCACTCACAATTCATTGCTGTGACCCAGGCATCCATCTTGTAGCCTGCCCAGGGCCACATTTGTCAGTAAGCTGACTAGGCACTTGCCTAGGGCGCTCAATTTTCACACCCGCTGGCCTGCTCACCAGGCCGCCCACTTTAGATGCCCATAAACTGAATTAAATGCATATGGTGCACAAAGTGTGGAGCGTTATTACCACCATTTTTGTGTAAATGACAGTATGGATTATTTAAGATTATGTTGTAATCATTTCAGTACCCTGTGCTTTAAAGGGATAGTAAACCCCCCGAAAAACTTTAACCCAAATGATAGGAATAATAAAAACATATTTAACGCCCTCATTCCCATCTCTTGAACCGTTATGGTTTGAGAGATATAATAAAATAAAGTCCTCCGCTCCCTCCCCTTTCTGCCTGTCGAGCTGTAAAGCTGTTAGAGGCAGAATCCGGTCCCCGACTGTAGGCGGCTCTTCAGGAGTACTGTCATAGGGACATCTAACTATAATTACTTCATCGGTATGGTCTATGTGTGCCTGGCTTGCAAACCAGGCACACATTGTAGACCATTCCGATGAAGTAATTATACTTAGATATCTCGATGACAGCACTCCTGAAGAGCCGCCATCTGGTCCCGGAAGCAGGATCTCATGACGTCTACTGTACAGAGGACGCATGAGAAGGGAGAGGGAGCAGAGGTCTTTATTTTCTTACATCTCTCAAACCATGACTGTTTGAGAGATGGGAATGAGGGTGTTAAGTATGTTTTTATTATTCCTATCATTTGGCTTAAAAAAATTTTTGGGGGTTTACTATCCCTTTAAATTTCAAGCTAAACGCCAAAATATATTTAGAAAGAATGTTTAAAGCATAGGATCAACACATAAATCTCTCTGTTTCCCCTACTAGCATGATCTAAATCCTAAACCTTACTCAACAACAGAAATTGTAATTGCTGTGAACCTATAACATTTTTCTTCTTCCCCTGGAAAATTACCACAATACTGTAAAGAATAAATCGAAAAATGGGTTTGGCTGCAAAAGATGGTGTGGCTAAGTGAGGAGATATGGCCATGTGAGGGGTGTGGTTATGGGTGGGGAAAAGGTGGGGCTAGGGGCAACGAAGGATGCAGGGCCGGTGCAAGGATTTTTGTATACACAGGCAAAGGTGCATTTTGATGCCCCCCCCCCCCGGACACAATCCCCCCCCATGACCTTGCCACAATCCCCTGCCCCGCCCACATATTCACCTTCACACTCTCCCCACCTCCACATTGCCCCTTCCACAATGCTCCCTTCACCTCCACAATGCTCCCTTCACCTCCACAATGCCCCTTCCACAATGCTCCCTTCATCTCCACAATGCTCCCTTCATCTCCCTTCCACAATGCTCCCTTATCTCCACAATGCCATTTCAGCTCTACATTGACCATTCCATAATGCCCCTTCATCTCCACAATGCCCCTTCCACAATGCTCCCTTCATCTCCACGATGCTCCCTTTCACAATGCTCCCTTCATCTCCACATTGCCCCTTCCACGATGCCCCCTTATCTCCACGATGCCCTTTCATCCCCCTACCTTCAGTCTCTGGTGGTCTAGCAGCATCCCATAACTTAGAGCTCTGTGCCTCCTTCGGTAAATCAGCGCTCCCTCACGGCAGATCTATATATTTAAAAATAAATTAAAAAACAGCTTCTACCTTTTCGGCGCCCTAACGCAGCTGCCTGTCCTGCCTTAATGGTAGCGCCGGCCCTGGAAGGATGTTGTGCCTAAGGGTGCGTGAAATGTAAATTCAGCCCTGAGCAGGGCCAGATTTCTCAATAAGCAGACTAGGCACCTGCCTAGAGTTGCAAATTTTGAGGGGCGCCTCAGCAACCTCTGTATCCATGCAGTAGTTTATACACCTCTTTACAGGCTATTATTTAATCTCTTGGATGCTATTGAGATCTCCAAGATCTCTCTAGCAACCATGGCAACCATGGGGTTAAAGCTTTTATGTCTTTGCTTGTTGTAGACCAAAGGTATATTCTGTGCCAGGAAACAGTGGAGGAGACTGGTGGCGTGGTCATGTGAAGAGTGGGGTGTGGCCATGGGAGGAGCTATGGGAGCCCAGAGTGCCTTGCCTAGGGGAGCCTGGAATGTAAATCCGGCCCTGGCCCTGAGCCTGCCTCCACTACAGACACACCACACCACACACACTTCCAGTACTGCAGGTAGGGTTGCCACCTTTTCTTCCCAAAAATACCGGCCCTGGCATTCCGTCCATAGACTTAACATTGGACAGAAGCCAATTTTTTACCGGCCTGCCGGTAAAATACCGGCTGGGTGGTAACCCTAACTGCAGGGGACAATGTAAATTTAATTTGTCACACACAACTTTATCTTTCTGTGTGAAGGGAGACACAGACAAATGTTGTCTAAAGTAACAAAATACATTTGTAGTTTGTTTGCTTTAAAAATGGGTTCTAAGGAAAGAAACATCCAGGCATGAAATTTTTAAGTCCCTTAAAGTCAGTAGTGATCTCACGCTCGGCTGTGAAGCTCCAAGATGTATAAAACCTGAGCTGCCCAAACTAGGGCTGAGAGAGAGAAAAACAAAAAAATAAAACCAGGGTGTGCTGAGTAGAAGTGTTCAGGGAGGAAGCCCAGTCCAAAATGTCAGCTTCCACAGACAGGAGAAAGACAATATTTCCATACTCTGATAACAGAGAAAAACAGCAGGGCTCATGTTTACTAGGCCTCACATGTCATCCTCTGTAAAACCATACCTCCCAACATTTGAAATTGCCAAAGAGGGACACTTGTGTTTTAGGGGGTGTTGCTGGGGGTGTGGCTGGTGGGCAGGGCATTGCCTAAAATTTTTTGGCTATTTCACGACCTATTGACACCTCCTTGTCTAACCTAATAAATGATTTATATCAAGACCAAAGTGTTTTATTTACACAGACCCAATTTATAAACACATATACTGATGTTTAAACAAACAATGATTAGAGTTTTATTGCTGTAGAGCAATATGATGCACTTATATACACACCACACAGTCTGATCTCCAAAAAAAGAGGGACATCAGGGTGGGAAAGAGGGACAGAGGGATTTGGGTCTAAAAGAGGGACTGTCCCTCATAAAGAGGGACACTTGGGAGGTATGGTAAAACTAGCACATAGAATTAGGCATGACAGGTCTCACCACTTGAGTGACAGAGGGGTATCCAATGCATTTTAAGATAAATGAAGGTGATGTTAACTTTCTTTTAACCTTTTGAAGCAATGCATTGCATACCCCCTCTGGCACTCAAAGAGTTAAAGTATATTTCAATAAAAAAAATTGGCAAGTTCTTTTATAATCTTCAGGAATTATTTGAAATGTGATCATTATCAGTCATACACTAAAAGACTGAACTACAATATGTATTAATTTGTGAACAGGCACCAGTTACCTGTATAAGAAAGCAGACTAAACGTTCACTAACACAATAAAGGGAATTAAAAAACAAATACATAGAGTGGGGGATTGTATATAGTGTTCAAGTTGTAATATAGGGTTTCCTTCCCCTTTAACAAAACCTCCACCCAACCATATTTAAAAATATAGGGAGTTCAAAGGAATAGGTCATGTTTTATAATAAAAATATGTTTAACATTTTGAGTGTCAGAGGGGTATGCAACACATTAGGGGTCCATACTGCTCAAGTCTCCTTATTTTGGAGATATTATTGGTTCATACCTCCCAAGTACCCCTCTTTAGGAGATATTAGGGGTTCATACTTCCCAAGTGCCCCTCTTTAGGAGATATTAGGGGTCCATACCTCCCAAGTATCCCACTTTAGGAGATATTAGGGCTCCATACCTCCTAAGTGTCCCTCTTTAGGAAACATTAGGGTACATACTTCCCAGGTGTCCCTCTTTAGGAGATATTATGGGTCCATTCCTTCCAAATGTCCCTCTTCAGGAGATATTAGGGCTCCACACCTCCCAAGTATCCCTCTTTAGGAGATATTATGGGTCCATACCTCCCAAGTGTCCCTCTTTAGGAGGTATTATGGGTCCATACCTCCCAAGTGTCCTTCTTTAGGAGGGGCAGTCCCTCTTTGAGACCCAAATCCCTATGTGCCTCTTTCCCACCCTGGTGTCCCTCTGTTTAGGAGATCAGACTGTGTGGTGTGTATATAAGTTGTATCACATTGCTACATGGCAATAAAACTCACATTAATATTTATTTAAACTTCAGTTGATGCTTAATATTTAATCTGTGTAAATAAAATACTTTGATTTTGCTCTAAATCATTTATTTGGTTACACCAAAATGTGTTACTAAATCATAAAATAACCTAAAAATTCTATATAATGCCCTGCCCACCAGCCACGTCACAGCAACACAACCTAAAACAAAAGTGTCCCTCTTTGACCGTTTGAAATGTCTGGACACGTGTAAAAATCCAAAGATCCCATTCTATGTCGCTGCATAAAACATTTTACATTTAGAAAATAATAATTCCCATCTCCAAACTCAAGGCTGGTCTCTGGAGTTACCTCTGGTAGTTTCTGTGTGATCCATTCCTGTGGTTTAGCTGTCTTTTGTTGGCTCTGTTAAATGAGTAGATAAAATGACCTGTATAATTCGCTTGCTGAATTTAAATACCATTCATGCTGTTTTTGCTCTTTTTGAAGTTAAAGTTTTATCTGAAGCCAGAAGCATTTGTGTTTGACTCCAATGCTGTTAATCAATGGCGCCCAGCACAATTATGCGATTATATGCTCTGCACGAATGGTACTTTGCATAATTTTACATCTTCTACATAATTTATGTTTTCTGCATAGTAATGCAAAAGTCCTTTTCTACCACTTGCACGTTCCTGGAAAAAGATAAAGATGGCATAATACACATCATGTTCATTAAAGAGACATCCTTGAAAGGGTCAGTAGAGGTACAGAATGCCAACAGCAGGACAAGACGCAAACATGTATATAAGTCAAAGTGATGTAACATATAGGGCTGAGGCAGATCAGTGACACTGTTCTTGAATGCATTGAATAAGTTAAACAAATGCAATTTTCAGATTGCCAGAGAGGTGGCGTTGCTGGGTGAATGGCTGGCACGCAAGACATTACTTAGAATTTTTAGGTTATTTCATGACTTATTGACACCTCTTTATGTAAGTGAATAAATGATTTAGAACAACGACAATGTATTTTATTTACACAGGCTAATTTATAAACATTGACTAGATTCAATTATTTTTGCCAATGTATAATTGTACTTGTTTTTAATAACTTGTATACTAAATGCCTATTTTTCAAGAAAAAAGTAGATTACTTCGAAACGCGTCATTAGGCTTATATTGATATATTTTATAGTTTGCATATCCTATATAATAATTCGCTAAAACGTGTGTAACGCCGCAACATGCGCATTTGACACTGCTGCGCTTGCTGCAGTCACGCGCCGTAGAGACTGCCCGCGCCGCGGCTGATACAGAGCTGGGTGCTCCGAAGGAGCGTCCAGCTCTGTATCAGCCGTGGCACGGGCAGTCTCTACTGCGCGTGACTGCCCCGCGACCGGGTGGCAGCGGCACTGTGGCCCTTGTAACGGGCTGTTCAACTAGTTTTTAATAATGAAAGATTTTGACATCGTATGTGGATATGAACAATCCTTTTTTCTTCTTTCGTGGGAGAGTGAATTGACTGTAGCGGAGAGGTATTATTACCCCGTTTGATATTGCCGGTTGTACCCACAACCAGCTCCCTTCTTTGCCAAGTGTGAGTATTGGATGAGTATTGAAGATTATAATACATATCTGCTAAGATCAAATACTGGTTGTTCGCGCCCCTTCTGGTTTTCTCTTAATTTATAAACATATATACTGAAGATTAAACAACCATTAATGTGATTTTTCTTGTTGTGGATTTATGTACACACAGAGGCGTAACTAGAAGCCACCGGGCCCTGGTTCACAAGTTACCATATCCCCCCCGGCCACATTGGCCCCTTCCACTGGCCATCTCCGCTGGAGACCTCAACAATGCTCCCAATCTCCATATTGCCCCCCATCATCTTAGCATTGCCCCCCATCATCTCCATATTGCCCCCCCATCATATCATTGCACCCCATCATTTCCATATTGCTCCCATCTCCACCTTGCCCCCCATCGTCTCCACATTGCCCCCATCATCTCCATATCGCCCCCCATCTCCAAATTCCCTCCCCCCCAGTGCCTGTTTCCTACCTCCCTGGTGGTCCAGTGGCATGACAGGATCAGTCTGTGCCTCCTTCTGCACAGACCTCTATACTGCCGGAGCTCCTGTGCGGTCTTCTCTTCAGTAATACAGAGTGCAGGGAGATGATGTCATGATGATGTCATTTCCCAGCACACTGCTTTACTGAAAAGGGCACTCAGCTGCTAGAGGTCTGTGCCAAAGAAGGCACAGACCTCAGCATGTTGCAGGCACCGGGCAGTGGGTTTCAGGGTGTGGAGTGACAGGCCCGGTCGCAGGTGCGACCTCTGTGACCCCTATTATTATGTCACTGTCTACACACCACATGGTCTGATCTCCTAAACACAGGGACACCAGGGTGGGAAAGAGGGATTTAGGTCTCGAAAAGGGGCTGTCCCTCCTAAAGAGGGACACTTGGGAGGTATGAATGTTGGAAAAAATCAAATACCCCAAAAGAGACATTATATAAATGTGAATTTTAACCCCTTGATTACTAGAGTGGTCTCTTTGGAGACCCCTCCTGCAATCAAGGTATTAAAATCCCCATTTAAGTAATTGGTTATTTTCATTGTCTGCTATTGCAGGTAATTTTGGTAACAAGTGACCCTCCAGTCCTAAACAAATTTGCAAGTACCCCAGAACTCAGTGGGCCTTATGTACATACATGAGAAACATTTTGTTACAAGTGTCCAGATGTTCCCTAAGCTCTGGTGGTGGGAGTGTCCAAATGAGGCGATTTGCTACATAGAGTAGGTGGGGCTTGATTGGAGTGGGTAGGATTGGGAGGAGGAGAGGGGAGGTGTGATTTGCCCTTAAAATGGGCGGACAGTGAATAAAACTGACAGAGAAGTGGGTGGGGTCACAAGGGAACTCGCTGAGCCCCAAGAATCACACTCTAACCCCAGAGACTTGGTAATTAAAGGGATAGTAATAGATGGAAATAAATGGAATTTATAGTCGGCATGTAGAGCACTATATCTATTGTGGCCGAGTTGTAGTTCAAGAGTTATAACGTTATAAATGATCTCTCCCACCCCTATGCTTACGTCGTTCCGCCTCTCATGCCGGTCCGGATGGAGTGCAGCGAGGGACAATCTTCATACCTCCCTACTGTCCCTCTTTAGGAGTGACAGTCCCTCTTTGAGACCCAAATCCCTCTGTCCCTCTTTTCTACCCTTTTGTCCCTCTTTTCAGGAGATCAGAATGTGTAGTGTGTATCACATTGCTCCACAGCAATAAAACTCACATAAATGTGTACTTCATTTTCAATATTTGTGTTTGTAAATTAGTCTGTGTAAATAAAATACTTTAGTCTTGCTGTAAATAGTTTATTCAGTTTCACAAAGAGGTGTCAGTAGGTCTTGAAATAACCTAAAAATTCTCAGCAATGCTCCGCCCACCAGCCACGCCCCCATAAACACCACCTAAAAAAAAAAAGTGTCCCTCTTTGGCCATTTGAAATGTTGTGAGGTATGAGTCTTTAATGAGCATAAGAAAAATCTTGCCCTCCTTTGTCAGCGGGGTCAATATATGAAGATTGTTCCTCGGTGAGAGCTGTCCAGTCAAGCGACTGGATCCCACAGCTGAGGGTAGGTGGCATAACATACGGTCAGATCCAGAAAGGTCCTCGTAAATATGCTTATCTTTAATCCTTTATTGTGTGGACGTGGCTGTCACCTTAACACCCGTCATACAAAAAACAAAAAATTGCCAAATGATTCCGGAGTCTCCGAACGGCGTGCAGTCGCACGGAGACCCGGACTTCCGGTACTAATTCTGGGTCTTACCAGGTACGTCCTCTGTCACTAAGTGACAGTTTTTGTGGTACGTACATGGTAAGTCCATTGTCGGGAAGGGGTTAAAAGCAAAGTGGAGCGAACCAGCTTCACTATAGGGTTCAAATGAAAATTCCCATTGCTTTAATTCTGTCTTCTGGGAGAACTATAGCATTCAACTGGTTAAAAGCCCCACTTATATCAAGAGACATTTGGGGATTTTATACATAAGGCCCACTTTATTTTTTTCTATACAAATTCATGAAATCTCATCATAGGAGTGGAAAAATATGGAAACCGAAATCTGGGCAATCTGTGCTATTAAGAGAACATTTCTCTTGTATCGAGACTCACACAAAAAGACATTTTCCCATCCGCCCACTCATAAACACTCGCCTTTTGGTTTTAACAGGGTTTTAGTTTTCACAAATATGATTTCAAGCAATATTGTAGAACTTTTCCTGCCGAGTAAAACAAGGTTTGTTCCACTGCTGAGAGATTCATATTTCAAGAGTTCTCGTAGTTTAAGCTCTCATTTTTTTTTTTACATTGACACTGCCCTCTAGTGGTCATATTTCAATTATTCTGTTACAGTCAGCAGGAAAGGTGAGTCAATGATAAACATTTCTCCATAGAATGTGATAGAAACTGCTGAGTCACTTCATGACAGTTTGAGTTTTCAGTACGTATTCACGCTGTTGGTGAATTTCTAACAATTTGGACAACTACAACAATTTGAAACAAAAATTGACAGCAGCTTAACCCCTTCCCATCCACTGAAGTGCCAGGACCGTCATGGCTGCCCGGCACGTCACGTACTTCTTACCCACAGTGCTCGCTGTGAGTAATAGCGGGGACTGAAATTGATCGCTGCAAGACTGGAGTGATCTCTTTCAGTCCCTCGTTCGCCGTTCCGTCACACATGATCAGTTATGTGAGCCGGCACATCAAACTTTTCTATCTGGTCCTTAATGGACCACACACCCCGGGACCGCTGGTCCTTAAGGGGTTAAACTTTATGCCTTATTCAGTCCGCTTAATAAATGCGTTTCTGAAACAAGCACACCTTGTGCAATTCCCATTGTGATCCAATGGATTGCAATGGGTTAACTTTACAGTGAAGGGACAAAATCAGCTCCCATCACTGTTAGGTGGCTCTGGGCTATTGATAGAACCTGATTGCATCTCCTAATAGATGACAGGGAGGGCTTCCATTACTGACAGCTCTACATGTCATTTAAAGTACCAGAGCCTATAGTTTGTAATAGGTTTAAGAATTCTTCAGTGGGGCTGAGTTAGGATTTTGGAGTATTTTTAAAAGGAATCATATCTGTCTCCATGGATATGATAACCACTACTAATTAGACATTAATTTGGTGGAAACAATCCACAGTGTTTCGTAATGCGGTTTTTCTGCTTCTGGGGGAAATGCACTAAGGTGTGATAAAGAGGAGATAACTTCTCCAGTGAGATAAACTCTCCAGTTCCTATGTTATTCTATGGGAGAGATTTAGTTATAGATTACAGGGAGAGATGTACTAAGGTGTGGTAAAGAGGAGATAACTTCTCCAGTGTGATAAACTCTCCAGTTCCTATGTTATTCTATGGGAGAGATTTAGTTATAGACTACAGGGGGAGATGTACTAAGGTGTGATAAAGAAGAGATAACTTCTCCAGTGAGATAAACTCTCCAGTTCCTATGTTATTCTATGGGAGAGCTTTAGTTATAGACTACAGGGGAGATGTACTAAGGTGTGATAAACAGGAGATAACTTCTCCAGTGTGATAAACTCTCCAGTTCCTATGTTATTCTATGGGAGAGATTTAGTTATAGACTACAGGGGGAGATGTACTAAGGTGTGATAAAGAGGAGATAACTTCTCCAGTGAGATAAACTCTCCAGTTCCTATGTTATTCTATGGGAGATCTTTAGTTATAGACTACAGGGGGAGATGTACTAAGGTGTGATAAAGAGGAGATAACTTCTCCAGTGAGAGAAACTCTCCAGTTCCTATGTTATTTTATGGGAGAGCTTTAGTTATGGACTACAGGGGGAGATGTACTAAGGTGTGATAAAGAGGAGATAACTTCTCCAGTGAGATAAACTCTCCAGTTCCTATGTTATTTTATGGGAGAGCTTTAGTTATAGACTACAGGGGGAGATGTACTAAGGTGTGGTAAAGAGGAGGTAACTTCTCCAGTGAGATAAACTCTCCAGTTCCTATGTTATTCTATGGGAGATCTTTAGTTATAGACTACAGGGGGAGATGTACTAAGGTGTGATAAAGAGGAGATAACTTCTCCAGTGAGATAAACTCTCCAGTCCCTATGTTATTTTATGGGAGAGCTTTAGTTATGGACTACAGGGGGAGATGTACTAAGGTGTGATAAAGAGGAGATAACTTCTCCAGTGAGATAAACTCTCCAGTTCCTATGTTATTTTATGGGAGATCTTTAGTTATAGACTACAGGGGGAGATGTACTAAGGTGTGATAAAGAGGAGATAACTTCTCCAGTGAGATAAACTCTCCAGTTCCTATGTTATTTTATGGGAGAGCTTTAGTTATGGACTACAGGGGGAGATGTACTAAGGTGTGATAAAGAGGAGATAACTTCTCCAGTGAGATAAACTCTCCAGTTCCTATGTTATTTTATGGGAGAGCTTTAGTTATAGACTACAGGGGGAGATGTACTAAGGTGTGGTAAAGAGGAGGTAACTTCTCCAGTGAGATAAACTCTCCAGTTCCTATGCTATTCTATGGGAGATATTTAGTTATAGACTACAGGGGAGATGTACTAAGGTCTGATAAAGAGGAGATAACTTCTCCAGTGAGATAAACTCCCCAGTTCCTATGTTATTCTATGGGAGAGATTTAGTTATAGACTACAGGGGAGATGTACTAAGGTCTGATAAAGAGGAGATAACTTCTCCAGTGTGATAAACTTTCCAGTTCCTGTGTTATTCTATGGGAGAGCTTTAGTTATAGACTACAGGGGAGATGTACTAAGGTGTGATAAAGAGGAGATAAACTCCCCAGTTCCTATGTTATTCTATGGGAGAGCTCCAGTTATAGACTACAGGGGAGATGCACTAAGGTGTGATAAAGAGGAGATAACTTCTCCAGGTGCAAAGGCTGTTTATCCAGTGCTGGTGAGTTTCCTATTAAACTCTCTCTACTTCTCTTCCCACCCTGGTCTGCCCACTTTCTATGTACCATGTTGATAAGCCCAGGCCACCCAGTTAAGGCCCTTTATGAAGCTAATTGCATCATTTACTTAACTCCTAGGGCTCAAGCCAATGATATTCCCAGATATGGTTATCTTCTCTTTATCCCATTGTAGTCATAACACCCCCAGTTTTCTTCAATCTAAAACCAGTATGAATGCTGATCTAACACACATGTACATTCACATTACAAATGTATAATTATGATATGATATAATATATATATATATATACACATTGTTAGTGAAGGTCAGTATCGAGTGTCTAGACCTCATGTTCCATCCAACCTCTTGATGTTATTCTGGTCCTGATGTTATTTTCGTTAACATGTTGTTTTGTAAGAAGATACTGACAAAAGTATATCTCTCTACATGCAATCAAAATACTCCAAGCTAAATACAATCCTAAAACCGCAATCACGCCGGGGAGAGTAGGTTATATCAGAGAGGTGTACTGAGAGGTGCCCACTTCATTCTGAAGCTGCTGGTGAATTTATAATGTTCCCTCATTCGCCCCGGCAGATGCTCTCCCAGCAGGGCCTCTAAAGTAATTGGGCTTCCAGATACAGGTTAATGGGATGAGATAGGGCTGTAAGCTATAGCAAAATAACCATGTAGGCAACATGGATCTGAACAGACTATTTCTTGTTTCCAAACTTACTTAACAGTTTTAAAGAGCTCGTCTGTTAACCCTTCGACTCTCCTTTCTGGTATTCTCTGGAATAAAAGCAATTCAGTAGTTTGCTTCCCCCGAGGCTGATGTATTAACCCTTTTAGTGCCAGCGGGTGTTCCGTACCCCTCTGGCACTCAAACGGTTAAAGAGAATCGAAACAAGTCTGGATCAACCAACGGAAATGAAAAAAAAAAACGCAATTGATTTTAAATGGACCTTTTAACCCATCTCTTGCATTCAAAGGGTTAACCCTTTGAGCAAGGGTAGGGGAAAGACAGCACATAAAGCATCTAAGTGTAGTATTAAGATTGGTTTATTACAAAGACAGTTAAAGGAGCAGGAAACTTTTTTTAATAAAAAAATATATATTGTAGGGATTTTCCTATTGAATAAAATAAGGGTACTCCCACTGCAGAGAGATTTATATTTCCAGAGTTATTACAGTTTAAACCCATGTTTTTTACATTAGCAGTGCCCTCTAGTGTTCAAATTCTAATTGGACTTCCTGTTAGATTATAATGGAAAGGAAAGTCAGAAAAGTCAGAGACATACAGTTCTCCATAGAATGTGATGGAAACTGCCTGTCACTTCCTGTCAGTCAGAAGAACCAGGAAGTAAACACAGTAAATTCACTTCCTGATTATTTAAACTGCTATCATCCTATATAATAATTCGCTAAGTTGTGTGTAATGCCCGACATGCGCAGTACACACTGCTGCGCGTGCGGCAGTCATGCGCAGTACAGACTGCCCGCGCCGCGGCTGATTCAGAGCTGGGCACTCCGAAGGAGCGTCCAGCTCTGTATCAGCAGTGGCGCGGGCAGTCTCTACCGCGCGACTGTCCCGCGACCGGCTGCCAGAGGCACTGTGGCCCGTGTAACGGGTTGTTCAACTAGTTTTTGAATAAAACATCTGACAGCGATGGGAGTGACCTTGTTTTATTCAGCAGGAAAAGCTCTATAAAATATGTGTTTTCATAAAAAAAGTTTACTGCTCCTTTAAATGTAAAAATCAAATTAAAATAAAGTAGAAACACAGTATAAAATATCCTTGGGTAGAGTAAAATTTACAGTATGCTACTAAAAGTAATGTACATACCGTGACTGAGAAGAATGCTGTTTCTCTAAAAATAACGATTTGTTCCTGTATTCAATACAGTTTATTGTGGTGGTGAGACAAGTAGGTTGCACAATAAATAGAAGAGTACTATTGGAGTAATAGTGGGAAAAATGTGGAGAGGAACAGGGTGGGATAGATTGTCCAAATATAAGTAATAGATGGCCCCTTACTGGAGAGTTCACATTACAAGAGCATTACAGTGCAGAGCTCAGTTTATCCTCCTCCAACCAGTGTATAGGTGGCCCCTTACTTTATTGTCCTGATGAGTCTTAGCCTGTAATGGACAGAAAGTCCCACATAGTCTTTGTCTTGTGCCTCTCCTCTTCTCCCTTCTCGCTCCGTCCCTTGCTTCAGTTGTTGTGCGTCGGTTGGTATAGCGTCTGTCACGTGGCAGGTATCGCCTCCAGGGGAGGACTGGCAACTTGTGGCCCAGGGGGCAAAAACATTCAAGTGGCCCATTTCTATTATCGTTCCAGCCCACCCCCTTTTGTTAATTTTAAAGTTGTCATAAATGTTGTGACGTAAGTTAAATGATACCACAGAGCTTACAGTTGAAATGGGGCTACACTAGCGCAAAACTACAAAGCTTACAATTTACCGTAAAATCTCAGGTATAAATACGCACCTGTGTATAATACGCAGGTGTATATTATACCCAAGATTTTAGGGGAAAACAAGAATGCCTATGAATAATACGCACCCTTGTTTTCCCCACTTACTAAAAAAAATGTAGTGCTGGCAAAAACCTTCCCTCCCTCCCCCCCAGAGCAATCCGCTCTCAGGATCTTTATTTCTACCCACTGAAGTCCCCCATCTTCCCTCCTGCTCCCCAGAGCAATCTGCTCTCAGGATAAGCTTTATTTCTACCCACTGAAGTCCCCCATCTTCCCTCCTGCTCCCCAGAGCAATCCGCTCTCAGAATAAGCTTTATTTCTACCCACTGAAGCCCCCCATCTTCCCTCCTGCTCCCCAGCACAATCAGATGCAATAAAAAGCCTTACTTTTTCCACAAAATAACCCATCATCCCTGCGGGCTGCATGCTTGCATTTGCCACCCGCTTCCTTCATTGGGCTGTCAGGACCTTCTGCCTCCAGCCAATGGTAATTCCTGACCTCACAGGGCATTACCATTGCTGGAGGCAAAAGGTCCTGACAGCCCATTGAAGGAAGCGGGCGGCAAATGCAAGCATGCCACCCGCAGGGACAATGGGATCTTCGGTGGATAAAGTAAGGCTTTTTATCGCATCTGATTGCGCTGGGGAGCAGGAGGGAAGATGGGGGACTTCAGTGGGTAGATATAAAGCTTATCCTGAGAGCGGATTGTGCTGGGGAGCAGGAGGGAAGATGGGGGGACTTCAGTGGGTAGAAATAAAGCTTATCCTGAGAGCGGATTGCTCTGGGGAGAGGGAGGGAAGATGGGGGGACTTCAGTGGGTAGATACAAAGCTTATCCTGAGAGCGGATTGTGCTGGGGAGCAGGAGGGAAGATGGGGGGACTTCATTGGGTAGAAATAAAGCTTATCCTGAGAGCGGATTGTGCTGGGGAGCAGGAGGGAAGATGGGGGGACTTCAGTGGGTAGAAATAAAGCTTATTCTGAGAGCGGATTGCGCTGGGGAGCAGGAGGGAAGATGGGGGACTTCAGTGGGTAGAAATAAAGCTTATTCTGAGAGCGGATTGTGCTGGGGGGAGGGAGGGAAGATGGGGGACTTCAGTGGGTAGAAATAAAGCTTATCCTGAGAGCGGATTGCTCTGGGGAGCAGGAGGGAAGATGGGGGGACTTCAGTGGGTAGAAATAAAGCTTATCCTGAGAGCGGATTGCGCTGGGGAGCAGGAGGGAAGATGGGGGACTTCAGTGGGTAGATATAAAGCTTATCCTGAGAGCGGATTGCTCTGGGGAGCAGGAGGGAAGATGGGGGGACTTCAGTGGGTAGAAATAAAGCTTATTCTGAGAGCGGATTGCGCTGGGGAGCAGGAGGGAAGATGGGGGACTTCAGTGGGTAGAAATAAAGCTTATTCTGAGAGCGGATTGCGCTGGGGAGCAGGAGGGAAGATGGGGGACTTCAGTGGGTAGAAATAAAGCTTATCCTGAGAGCGGATTGCTCTGGGGAGCAGGAGGGAAGATGGGGGGACTTCAGTGGGTAGATATAAAGCTTATCCTGAGAGCGGATTGCTCTGGGGAGCAGGAGGGAAGATGGGGGACTTCAGTGGGTAGATATAAAGCTTATCCTGAGAGCGGATTGCGCTGGGGAGCAGGAGGGAAGATGGGGGACTTCAGTGGGTAGAAATAAAGCTTATCCTGAGAGCGGATTGTGCTGGGGAGCAGGAGGGAAGATGGGGGACTTCAGTGGGTAGAAATAAAGCTTATCCTGAGAGCGGATTGTGCTGGGGAGCAGGAGGGAAGATGGGGGACTTCAGTGGGTAGAAATAAAGCTTATCCTGAGAGCGGATTGTGCTGGGGGGAGGGAGGGAAGATGGGGGACTTCAGTGGGTAGATATAAAGCTTATCCTGAGAGCGGATTGTGCTGGGGAGCAGGAGGGAAGATGGGGGACTTCAGTGGGTAGATATAAAGCTTATCCTGAGAGCGGATTGCACTGGGGGGAGGGAGGGAAGATGGGGGACTTCAGTGGGTAGAAATAAAGCTTATCCTGAGAGCGGATTGCGCTGGGGAGCAGGAGGGAAGATGGGGGACTTCAGTGGGTAGATATAAAGCTTATCCTGAGAGCGGATTGTGCTGGGGGGAGGGAGGGAAGATGGGGGGACTTCATTGGGTAGAAATAAAGCTTATCCTGAGAGCGGATTGCGCTGGGGAGAGGGAGGGAAGATGGGGGACTTCAGTGGGTAGATACAAAGCTTATCCTGAGAGCGGATTGCGCTGGGGAGCAGGAGGGAAGATGGGGGACTTCAGTGGGTAGATATAAAGCTTATCCTGAGAGCGGATTGCGCTGGGGAGCAGGAGGGAAGATGGGGGACTTCAGTGGGTAGATACAAAGCTTATCCTGAGAGCGGATTGCGCTGGGGAGCAGGAGGGAAGATGGGGGACTTCAGTGGGTAGATACAAAGCTTATCCTGAGAGCGGATTGCGCTGGGGAGCAGGAAGGAAGATGGGGGGGACTTCAGTGGGTAGATATAAAGCTTATCCTGAGAGCGGATTGCGCTGGGGGGAGGGAGGGAAGGTTTTTGCCAGCACTACATTTTTTTTGTCTAAAAACTCTCAGGTATAATACGCACCCCCCACTTCACATAAGGTGACGAGGGCTAAAATTGTGCATATTATACCTGAGATTTTACGGTAAGTAAAGCTTACCTAGTGATACTATAGAGCTTACAAGGGAATGGGTTATGCTACTAGTTTAGCTTCATTTGGATTGTTCCTCTGTGGTGTGATATGTGTTGCTCCATTTCAATTGTAAGCTCTGTGGTATCACTAGTGTAGCTTCATTTACAGCAGCAATCAGGAGATTTAGTGAGGTGCAGTGGCCTCCCAGCCCAGACATATCACCAGCCCAGGGGCAATTGCCCCCTGCCCCCCAGGCCAGGCCTCCCCTGATCGTCTCCTCAATGCGTTTCGGCGCTGTCTTTGCGCCTTCGTCTGGAAAGTGCACACTTACATCCACCATAGTGTACTAATACTCTGAGTGGCGCTGTGTATCCACCTTTAGTTTTTCTTAACCCTTTGAGCGCCAGAGGAGTACACAACTCATTGCTTTGTAATGCATTGCGTACCCCTCTGGCACTCAAGAGGGTGAAAGACCGATTAGGTCAATGGGATTTTTTTCTCTATGTGCCGCAGTTAGTTTGCTACAAAATTTCTCCTCTCTTCCTTTGTGCATACGGCGCAATATGTGGGTGCCAGACCGCAATGTACTGGAGAATTCTCTAGCACCCAAGGGGTTAAAATTCCCTTTTACATCACTGATAGTTTAGGGAATTCTTATTTTTTTCCCTAAGTCGAATATCGGCTCGGCAAAGAATTGCTCCAATTCATCTTAGATCAACAATCTCATCAATATATACTGTATGTATTTTAAAGGGATAGTAAAGTCTAGTGATAATAAAAACTAATATTGCAGCTATTAAAATAATAACCTCAACGATGTTAGTCCTATCTCTCAAACCTTTATGGTTTGAGAGATAAATGAAGATAAAGCCCCCCCTCCCCCTTCTGTGATGTAACCTGTAAAGTCGGTTGCAGCCAGGATATCCTGGTCCCAGGACCAGACGGAGTCTCTTCAGCAGAGCCGAAATAGTGCGATTGTTACACAAATGCTTCATTGGAACGGTCTACAAAGTGTGTCTGCAAACCAGGCACACTTTGCAGACAGTTGCAATGGGCATCCTCTGTCTCTCAAAGGTCTTCTTAAATAGTAATTTGTTGTTTATAGTAACATTTTATTTCAGTAGTATATATTAACATTAACATATTAACATTAACTTTCCTGCTGTCATACTTTTTAGTTCTGTGTACCTACCATGAATCAGCTATTTCAACTCATCTATTCATTTCTCTTTGTGCTGTGACTGCCCTCTATCTACAGTCAGTAAAAAGAGTCTGTGAAGGGTCATGGGAGCTCACCAATCTCTGTTCAGCTGAACTAGAGAAAGACACACACACACAGGCTGATGCACTAAAAAGGACGGGAGCAATTCTGAAGATAACCACCAACAGCACTATAAGGGGAAACTACACATTGATTTAAAGGGGGGATAACCCCTTAAGTGCAAGGCAAGTCTCCAATTCATTGTTTGGAGACCTGTCTAGCATTCAGGGCCATAAAATCCCCATTTAAATTCATGGGAATGTTAATTTGTGCTATTTGATCCAGTTGGTTTGCTACAATTCTTCTAACTACATCAGCCTCACAGAGTTATTTTATCATTTGCAGAAACCACTGACTGTTTCCCCACACTGCCAGTAGAGGGTGCTCACATCACTGAAATTGGATGGGAGAAAAAAAATGATATCGTTCATATAAAGAAAGTATATAGAAAGAACTACAGATAAAGAAAACAATCCCATAAAATATATTGTGTACTACAAGTATATGAAAAGTTAAAATAAAACATTATTATTATTAATTTAAAGGAGAACTAAAGATGTATTATAAGAAAAGTACATATATTGTAGGGTGTTTCCTGCTGAGTAAGATGTGGGAAATGCTACTGTTGGCAGATGCATCACCGAAATGTTATTCCAGGTCAGACAGTCTGATATCTTGCCTTTTTGTAATACAATTTTTTTCTTTTAAATTATAACTTCCCATTGTGACCATGAGGTGGAGCTATTCCTACAACCCACTATGGAGTGCCTCAAGCTCTTGCAGAATGCATTATAAATACATTATAATGCATTATATAAAAAATTGTCTTTTGAACATAAGTTAAAGTTGGTTTAATAAAAAACTTTCAGTTGTAATAACATTTACATGAGTGCTCCTGTTTCTATCACTAGATAAAGTATAACATAACTTTTATAACATTATTACTGCCCCTTTAAATAAGAGTACATGCCAAAAAAAACATGTAGCAGTACTGTCTTCTATCGGTACAGATGGTTATCTCAGCTGGGTCTGACTGTTTTGATACACAAGTGAAATTAACTAATTATTAAGCAATATGGCAGAGCATCACTAATGTCAAGTTTGAGCCCCCTAAACAGTTTGAGAGCGTCATTTTGGAAATATAGTGTTACAGTACATCTGCGGCTAGGAACCAGGCTCAATAGGTGTATGCATAATTGACTACGTAATGTAGAAAATCCTGTTGGTGTTTGTTTTCTACGAGGGTGAATCAAATAAACAAAATCTGCTGTCTAAGCTCCTTGGGTGAAGACCTAATGGTTGTGAAAATTAAAATATGTACAGACTTGTTAGGGGCTCACATAGTAGACTGGATGGATGTGATTGTGTTTGTTTGGATGGAGAAATGACAGGTTTTTGGTAATAACGATCCACTGTGCTTCCTTAATTACGGTTTTCTGGCAGGATTTGTATATTCATGTAGCTGGAATTTGATTTCAGAATTTAAAATGTACGAACTCAAATGCCTAATTAAAAGGATCAGTAGTTTTTTTTTTATTGTGATAAAAAAACATAGTATGGGGTTTACTGTCGAGTTCTTCCTTAGTTCTCGCACGGCTTCCAATTTCTTTATTGAATCGTTCTAGCTGTTCAAACTGTTGCAAAATCGTGGAGCTGTTACTATCCCATTCTATGGAAAATGTAGCCACTTCTCCCATGTTATGTAAATGAATAACTGTCTGGAAATAAGGTGGCACTGTTGCTAACAGTTTAATATAAAAGATATGGTTTGAATTGTAATAACATTTGAATAAAGCATCTTCCAAAGTGGGACCACCTTGTTTTACTAAGTAGGAAATGCTCTTCATTATCTGTTATTTGTTAATTATAAGACAACTAGCGTAAAAGCCCGTGTACATGGGCCAAGATCTGGGTAGTGTTAACCCTTTGGGTGCCAGAGGGGTACTCAATGCATTGCTTTGCAATGCGTTGCTTAACCCTCTGGCACTCAAAGGGTTAAGCGGCCGCTATCTCACTGCTCCACGTGATGCAGTCTTGTGTCGCCTCACTCACGCGATGCAACCATGCACAGTAGAGACTGGCCAAACGCGGACAGTCTTTACTGCGCATGACTGCATTGTGACAAACATCCTAGCGAATTATTACATAGGATTATACCCTATAAAGGGTAAATTGAGAAGAATGCTAAGTATATAATCTATTAACAAAGTAGAAAATATATTTATTAAAACAGAAGATAGAGTACAATGAACACTGTATTTGGAAGTTGCAACATTCCTAAAAATTGGCCAAAAGTATATTAAAGTGATCACTAAAATAATGAGTCTAAAAAAATCATGAAAAATGGAAATCAAGCCAGCGATTGCCGGCCTTACCACTAATACATCAGTTCCATTCCTGACTATATATACAAATGGTCCACAAATGGAGGATATGGAGTATTTTTGCGGGCAGGTGACCTGGATTCAATGGGCGAACTATTCACGTGTTCTTCCGGCTGTTACAGATGTAGTTAACCCTCTGAATCCCCAGGAGCTGGCTGTATCATTTTAGAGCGGGCAGAAAATATGTATGCTTATCTCCCGACTGTATAAAAGTATAACTTGCTCTTGTTTTGAAGACCCCTGGACCAGTATGGCTCCAAACAACATATGGCAAAAGTAGATTGCCGCCATTGTTTTTTCCTTTTCATTTTAATTATAGTTTACCAACCATTTGAGAGCTGGGGGCTACACAACACATTGAAGAAGTTATAGTATTAATAATTCTTTTTTTTTCCTATCTTGATAGTAACGGATATCAATAATACAATAGAGTAATTAGCTAAATAATAAAAAACAAGCTCAAGAGATGCTGAAGTGCTCTCATGTTGCATCATACAAGCACATTAATTATGCATTGATTGGCATCCACTTGAATGTGAAAAAAAAGGTTTTGGTCCTTTTCAAGAAGACAACATTATTGCAATGACAGTAGAACATGAAAAGAAGGCATGAGTTGTTCATTATTTTTTTCTATGGTGCAACAATCACATTGCGTCCTGTTTTCCTCAAACAGTGTGATAACAGCTGCAGATGTGTAGCACGGGCTTCAAAAGAATCACATGGAAATTGCACAACTATTGCAGGTACCTGAGGCTGCTCTGCAATTTCCTCACTTCTGTTTATGTTGAAATAAAGGGATGTTGGGAAATCCCTGCTACGCTGCTGTAATAAAGGTGCGATTCTGAAGCAAACCAACTATTCTTCAATGGGAAATAAGAAAATCTCCTATTTTTCCATTGATTTAAAAATTGTTTTTAATGGAGCAGTAAAATGTTATATATGAAAATATATATATTGAGTAAAATCAGGGTAGTCCCACTGCTGAGAGTATTTTTCAGAGTTATTGCAATTTAAACCGGTATGTTTTTACATTGATAGAAAAACACGGAAACACAATAGGGGCTCCTATGGTGAAGTACGTTATGATGAATAACCATAAAAATAATAAAAATGAATGCACTCATGTTTCAATATTGTCAGTGTTCTGTTATCAGAGTCAACTGACTAAATGACATACGGAGAGATTCTCCCGTCTCCGTTAAGGATTCTCCTCTCTCTCTGTGCTTCGATGTTTCAGATCTTCCAAATAATATAACAGGCGGAATATCTTTGTATCAAAGTTTTATTAAAATAACTATTAGTTAAAATTAACAGGCTCTCAACGCTAACGCGTTTCGCGGCTGGAAAGCTGCTTTTTCAAAGCTCAACAAGCCAAAGGATAAAATGTAATAAACTAACAACAAAGAAAAAAAAACAACTATTAGTGATGTCATATTATACCCTGGGGATTTCTAAAGTCTCATTTATACCATAAGGGACCATAGTGGATAACCTAAAAATCCAATACGCCTCCCTATTGTTCAAATGTCGTTCTCTATCTTGAGAGGCATGAGTACAGACCTGTTCTATGGGAATAACATTCAAATCAGAGATTTTCTTATTATGATGGTAGAAAAAATGTTTGGATACACTATGCTGAAGGAATCCACTCACAAGATCTGAAACATCGAAGCACAGAGTGAGAGGAGAATCCTGAACGGAGACGGGAGAATCTCTCCATATGTCATTTAGTCAGCTGACTCTGATAACAGAGCATTGACAATATTGAAACATGAGTGCATTCATTTTTATTATTTTTATGGTTATTCATCATAATGTACTTCACCATAGGCGCCCCTATTGTGTTTCTGTGTTTTTCTATCTATGTTCTGCCGCCTAGAGAGAGCGTGACCAGGGAGCTGCCTACAATTAACTGTGTCTGGAGACAGTTTATAAATCCTCCAGTTGCCCAAATTGTCGGTATCGGTATAAGCCGTAGCTGACACATTTATTTTGTGAGTTCGCACTATAGGGTGCGGTGGTGGTCCACTTTATTAAAGTCTGATATACACAAGGGGCTCCCCTTCCTGTTTCTTCTACATGTTTTTTACATTAGCAGTGCCCTCTAGTGGTCAAATTCCAATTAGTTATTCTGTTACATTCTAATGGGGAGGAAAGTCAGTGACATACAGTTCTACATAGAATGTGATAGAAACTGATGAGTCACTTCCTGTCTGTTAGAACTATCAGGAAGTAAACACAGCAAATTCACTTCCTGATTATTTGAACTGTTATACATTTTGCATAAAGCAACTGACAGCAATGGGAGTTCTTTATTTTACTCAGCAGGAAAAACTGTATAACATATAGGTTTTCATTAAAAAGGTTTACTGCTCCTTTAAATCCCTGAGATGCTAGACTGGTCCATGAGAATCTCCAGAGGTCCACTAAGGTCTGCGTGCATGAGTGTCCAAATGATAGGATTTGTGTCATAAGGTGGGTGGGGATTGATTGGGGTGGGTGGGATTGAGAGGAGGGGAGGAGGAGTTTACCCTTAAAATGGGCAGAGAGTGACCAGAACTGGCAGCAAAGTGGATGGAGTTACAAGGGAACTCACTGGTCCCTGAGAATCAGCCTCTCTCCCTGGAGTTCCAGTAATTAACACCTTGCCGCCCGAGGACGTACATGTACGTCCAGAGTGGATGTCCCAGATGGACAGAGGACGTACTTGTACGTCCCGGAAGTCATTGAATAAAATGAAAGTAAAATGTTCAGAGGGCGTTAAGTGCCGGCCGCGTGCACGTGCAGCCGGTCACTAAGGGGTTAAAGGGATAGTAATGTCCAAAAATAAATGTACATCCTGTTGTTCAATATACTTTTTTATAATGAATACAATGTTGTACAGCTCCCTTATCTTCATATTCAGCTTGAAAATCCAATTAAACGTTTCCCCATCCCGCCCCTTTTCAGCACGTCACGCTGACATCCCTCAGCGCAGAAAGCCGGTCTGGATGGATCGTGAGGAGGGACAATATTGTGTCAGCGTAAGGGAAAACCTGCCATCCTTCGAAAAGGGGGGCAGACTTTTCCTTATAAAGCTCAAGAACAAAAAGGTCCATAGCACTAAACATTGCACAAATCCGTAAAAGTAAAACATACAGAATATTTACTGATAATATTTTAAAATAAACCAGTACTTAACGTTCACATGCTCGTGTATTCAGATACCCTCAGATACCCGGAGGAAGAGTGGCAACATCAACGCGTTTCGCGTATCACCGCTTAATCATGATCATAATTAAGCAGTGATACACGAAACGAGTTGATGTTTCCACTCTTCCTCCGGGTAACTGAGGGTATCTGAATACACGAGCATGTGAACGTTAAGTACTGATTTATTTTAAAATATTATCAATAAATATTTTGTATGTTTTACTTCCACGGATTTGTGCAATGTTTAGTGCTATGGACCTTTTTGTTCTTGAGCTTTGAAACAGTCCCGGAAGGGTCGTTAGTCCATATAGCACAATCACAAGCTTTTCCGTTTTGGCAATGGCTAGCTAATGTACATAGGGATCTGGACACCCTGAGCCGCTTTAAATCTTTTATTTCAAGACTTTCCCTTATACTAATAGATATAATATTGTCCCTTATAGCAATGCGCCGGTCGAGCGACCGGCTTTCGCATCTCAGGGAAGTCAGCATGAGGGACTGTATAACCAGGGATAGTGATAAAATGTAACACAGTCCCTACAGGAGAAACGACTACTCCCAGTCTATTAACCCTTTCAGCGCCAGAGGGGTATGCAACGCATTGCGTACCCCTCTGGCGCTAAAAGGGTTAAATATACCATACAGAGCCCTGACTGATGCAGTTATACTGTTACACTTTATCACTATCCCTGCTTTCACACTCCCTGACAGAAAGCTCTCTGGAAAGAAAATAGGCACAGGGGAAAAAAGTAATAATTACAAAAGCATAGGCAATTTGTCTACAGGTTATGCACTTACAGAATATGTACATTGAAATGGTACGTTTACTGTCACTTTAAGAGAAAGCAAGTTTAGGATTGTTTACACATGCTAGCTTTAAGAACATGAAATATAAAGGTATATCAACCAATTTCATATCTTGGTGTTAGTGTTCCCACCAGAGGGGTGAACAATGTATTGTGGTCCTCAAGAGTTAAAGGGATAGTAACTCTTAAAATATTAAAAAAAACATGTTGAAGGATGGGTACACCCACTGCTGAGAAGCGTTTAACATAGTAACATAGTAAATTAGGTTGAAAAAAGACACAAGTCCATCAAGTTCAACCTTCGCCTCATACCTCAAAAGGGATAGTAATACTTAAAATGTAAATTAAAATATGTTGTATGTAGGGTTTATCCCCTTGAGTAAAACACATGTACTCCTACTGCTGAAAGGTGTTTTATTCAAACTTTCATTTTTCAAGTGCAGTATCACAGTGGCCTGAAATTGTACAGTGGCGCTGTTGCTACACCATCCTATTGAGGTTTATGGTCAACTGACCAGAGCTGTCCATAGGATGGTGTAGCAACAGCGTCACTGTACAATTTCAGGCCTCTGTGATACTGCACCTTTAAAATTCAAGTTTGAGCTGCAATAACTTTTGACTACTACACCTTCCAGCAGTAGGAGTACCCTTGCTTTACTCAGGGGGATAAACACTACAATATATATTTTTTTTATATTTTAAGTATTACTATCCCTTTAATTCAAAAGTTATTATGGCTCGAACTTGAATTTTTAAGCGCAGTACCACAGTGGCCTGAAATTGAACAGTGGCGATGTTGCTACACCATCCTATGGAGATTCATGGTCAACTGAGCTGTCCATAGGATGGTGTAGCAACAGCTCCACTGTACAATTTCAGGCCAGTAAGATATTGCACCTAAAAAATGTTTCCGCTGTAATAACTTTTGACTAGAATGTCTTTCAACAGTGGGAGTACCCTTATTTGAGGGATAAACCGTACTATATATATATATATATATATATATATATATATATATAATTTTTTTTTTTTTTAACATATTAACCATTACTGTCCCTTTAAATGTCCAACAAAGTATTTTTACACTGCGGCCCCCATTGCACCCTCAGAGACTGATGAGATTTGTGTGAAGAGAGCCTCGGTGCTGCGTTCTAGATGGCTTCCGGCATGTTTGATGCAGAATTACTGGCATTTTGGTGATAGCTCCCCCTATTTAATATCTCATCAGTCTTTCTTCAGTGCAACCAACCCCCTTTGAGCTAAGCATTACGACTGGAATCAAGAGTCATTGTCAGAATGAAGTCATTACTTTGAAGAGGTTTAATGTAACCAAAGTGCAGAGCTCTTCAAAGGCCTGTGATGCTGAAACTAATAATTCCCCATAACACCTAAACAACAAAATTATGTTTTGAGTGCAAATAACTGTCTATACAACCTGTAATCACTGCTTTTTCTTCACAGCTTTTAAAGTTCTTCTTACTCCGAGTTCTATCAGAGGTTGAAACTGAATCAGTCCTTACTGTGTGCCTCAAAGCATCTGGGATTAACTGCTTGGGTTCCAGACAGGCCTGAAAAGGATGGTGTTATATCAGGACTTCTATGGCAGCCAAAGGTATGGCTTAAAGGAACAGTAATATTGACATGCATGTTTCGCCTATATATAAGAACACATGTCTTATGCATGGGGTAATGGCGCAAGTAAAGACACAGACACATGATGTGGGTTAACTCAGGCCACAGCTTTATTAAAATTACAATACACAATCATTTTAATCTCCTTAATTTAAAGCAGCGGTTCTCAACCTTTCTAGTGCCGCGACCCTTTGATAAAATTTTCCAAGCTGTGGCGACCCCTAAAAGTAAAATTATTTTCGTTACGCCTTCATTGCTGTAATTTTGCCACTGTTATGAATCGAAATATAAATATCTGATGATTTTAGGCGACCCCTGGCAAATTGTCATTCGACCCCCTAAGGGGTCCCGACCCACAGGTTGAGAACCACTGCTTTAAAGGGATAGTAATACTTAAGTATTACTAATCCCTATAGCAAAGTACTACTTAAAAAAAAACGTATTGCCCCCAGTGTCATCTCTCAAACCTTTATGTTTTGAGAGATGAACGCTTCTAAAGTTGCCCTCTCCCTCCCCCTTCCCCGTAGTCAGCTTTGTAGCTGACTGCAGGGAAGAAAGTCGTACGACTTTCAGGTGGCTCTCCAGCACAGCCGGATCACGTTACTAAAAAAGAAAACTTTCACTGAAATGGTCTTCTAAGTGTGCTTGGTTTGCAAGCACATGTAGAAGACCGTTTTAATGAAAGTTTTTTTTTTAATTAACGCGATCGCGGCTCTGCTGCAGAGCCGCCTGATGATCTCTGACAGGATTTCCCTGAGTCAGCTAGAATGCTGACTACAGGGAAGGGGGAGGGAGAGGGCAACTTTAGAAGCGTTCATCTCTCAAACCATAAAGGTTTGAGATGACACTGGGGGCAATACTTTTTTTTTAGTAGTACTTTACTATAGGGATTAGTAATACTTAAGTATTACTATCCCTTTAACCCCTTGCCAATTCCTACCTTGGTAGGCCATCAACTTGCCTACCCCTTTTCCTGAGCCTTCAGCTCACTCCAATTTTAGATTCCGCCTTACCGCAACCCATTAGCTGGTCACTGCAGCTCAATGGGGCCGGTGATTAAACCTGCGACCACAGTCTGGGTGTCCTTGTCCCAAGGCCTCTGGCCTCCTTATCACACAATTACTGTCCATTCTACCACTGGCAAGGACCCAAAGCGCCCAAAAGCTGTGACAAACAGAAAACATAAATCCACCACATAACCCCCAGCTCCCAATCCACGTCACCAGAACCGTAACATCTGTAGGGAGGGAGGGAGGGACGCTGTCCTTTTTGCAGGAAAGCGGAAGCTCCCACAATCCCCGTACCTAATATACCCCTCTCTACGCTCTACTCCCTAACTTCCTGTCCCATCCCCTCCTTCACTTTACTTGCTACCCCCGCTCAGGCATAACTTCCCTTCTAAATTGCGGGGAGTTCTTAACAATCACAGATCTATATGTAAAAAGAATCCATATCTTGTAAGGACTTACCCTTTGAGTGCCAGAGGATTACCCAATGAAAGCAATACGTTTGATACCCCCTCTGGCACTCAGTTGGCAGTGGCGTAACAATAGGGGTCACAGGGGTCGCACCTGCGACCGGACCCGTCACTCTCAGGGGCCCGGCCACCCCCTCGCCCGCATCAGCAGCTCAGCTGATGTCCCGGCGGCCAGCGCTCGAGTAATGCAGAGCGCTGGGAGATGACATAATCTCCCAGCGCTCTGCATTACTAAGGACCGCGCGGGAGCATGTCACACACACCGCTAGACCACCAGGAGGTAGGAGGACGGGGGTCAGTAGGGGCAATGTGGCGATGGGGGCATTGTGGAGATTGGGGGGAAATGTGGAGAATGAGGGGCATTGTGGAGATTGGGTGGAAATGTGGAGAATGAGGGGCATTGTGAAGATTGGGGGGAAATGTGGAGAATGAGGGGCATTGTGATGGGGGCATTGTGGAGATTGGGGGGAAATGTGGAGAATGAAGGGCATTGTGATGGGGGCATTGTGGAGATTGGGGGGAAATGTGGAGAATGAGGGGCATTGTGGAGATTGGGGGGAAATGTGGAGAATGAGGGGCATTGTGGAGATTGGGTGGAAATGTGGAGAATGAGGGGCATTGTGGAGATTGGGGGGAAATGTGGAGCATGAGGGGCATTGTGATGGGGGCATTGTGGAGATTGGGGGGAAATGTGGAGAATGAGGGGCATTGTGGAGATTGGGGGGAAATGTGGAGAATGAGGAGCATTGTGGAGATTGGGGGGAAATGTGGAGCATGAGGGGCATTGTGATGGGGGCATTGTGGAGATTGGGGGGAAATGTGGAGAATGAGGGGCATTGTGATGGGGGCATTGTGGAAGGGGCAATGTGGAGGTGGCCAATGTGGTTGAGGGGGGCCAATGTGGTTGAGGGGGGCCCGTGGCAATTCTTGCACCAGGCTAGTTACGCCTCTGTCAGTTGGATAAAGGAAGACTAGTACTGCTTTGTTTTAATATAATCATATCTTGGAAATTTCATTTGTGGAGTCCCTGGAGGGGGCTTTCTGGGGCATCACACAAGTGGGCGGGAAGTGGGAGGAACTGGGTGGGGAAAGAGGAAAAGTGGGAGGAACAGGTTGGGAAGGAGCAGAAGTGGGCAGAGTTTTAAAGCAAACTCCCCACATCCGGAGAATCAGCCTCCGCCTCGGAGACTCTCAAAACCGGAGTCTGTATGGCAAATGCAGAGAGTTCCCTGGTATGAATATAAATATATATATATATATATATATATATATATATATATATATACAGGGCTTATAACTTTAAGTCCTTTGCTACTAGCCAGACCTGAAAAGTTACTCACCACTGCAAGTCATAACATACCCACCAGGGATGAAATTCTACTTGCCAGGGCTAAATTTTCACTCACCATTGGCTAGTGTCAAGTGGAAATTTTGAGCCCTGAATATATACATATATATATATATATATATATATATATATATATATATATATATATATACAATACCGTTGTGAAAAGCACTTACTCTTAACCAATGTCCCAGGGCCCAGGTGCACATTCCCAAATAACAATGCAAACAGTAGAAATGAGGGGCAGCGCCCATGGGTCTTTTCAATTGCAGAAAATGAATTTACTGAGCAAGAACTAAATGGTCGGAAACAGTTTAATTCTTGCTCAATACATTCATTTTCAGCCATTGAAAAGACCTACGGGCGTTGACCCTCATTTCTACTGTTTATATATGTATATATATATTTAATATCCAGATAAGGGACATTTTGAATGAGAAAGACAGAGGGAGAAATCCCGCTTGTCTTGTGACTGTGTAATAAGTGATATCTCACAACTGTAGCATGTTAAAGGTTCTGTGCGGACTGATTGGACATTGACATAACACTTAGGCCTCGATTTGATTTGCACCAGTTTCATCATCCCCCCTAGAAGCTGATTGGCTGGGAGGTGCATAAGCACATATCCCAGCCAATTGTAGCTGCAGGCCACTCTGCCACCCCAGAATTCATTGTGGTGAAAAAAAAAAGTGCCGTGGCCCTTAAGGGACGCCCGCCCGCCCGCCGCTGGATCAGTCTGTCATTAAGGTGTTAAGTTTTCAGCTCAGTACTAAGAGTCTCAGTAAAAAAAAGCAAAATACAAAATCACAGCTGCTATCTGCAAATAGGATTCCTAACAGGACAGTATGGCATTAAGTAATGAAGGAAATAGCATTCAGTTTGTGCGCTGGGAACACAAGTGCCTGACTTTTGCCTGCACACTAAGTGTAACAGTCTGTAATTAGGACATGTGCAGTCACCTATGACACCGGCCAGCACCGGCTCTGCATTTTAATGTCTTGTTATGGCTTCAAGGTACATAAATTAGCACAGAGGGTGCAGGGCAAAAACTTAATAAAATGTAATATCCTTCTTCCTCCTCAGCTAAAGCTGCATGATATTAACCATTTGAGTGCATGAGGGGTACGCAACGCATTGCTTTGCAATGCGTTGCGTACCCCCTCTTGCACTCAAAGGGTTAATCCCATCACTGCTGGACACTGCATGGCTCATATACTAAGAAGAAGGTGCAATTCAGGAGCAAGCCATTGGAAACAGACAGAGCTGGATTTATATCGCAGGCCCCATTAGCTCCACCCATAGCCACACACTCCATTCCTCCCATGGCCCCGCCCACAGACCCATCCACTATATCCTGGAACAGAAAATACTCTTTTCTATAATGATAAGTGCCAAAAAAAAAAACAAAGCTTGAACCCCTTTGTTGTAAGAATCTAGCGCCCAGGGGGTTAAATAATAGCTTGTAAAGGGGTATTAAACTGGAGCAGGGAGATTTAGATTCCTGTGGCCATGCCCACAGTTCAGAATGTGGGTGTGGTCAGCACAGCTGAGAAGTTCCTCAGAATTCAGAGCTCTAGGCAGTTACCTACTCTGCCTATTGCAAAATCCAGCCCTGGAAACAGATACAAAAATACCCCAAATTGGCAATATTTTTTTTTTTTTATTGTAATATTTCTGAGGGGGGGGGACCCACTGCACCTTAATATGTGGGTGTCAGACAGCATTGCATTGGAGACCTCTATAGCATTAAAACGTCATGTGGAAATAAGTGGCCATTTTCATTCTCACTAAAGTGCAGGGGGTTTGCTCCAGAATTGCACCACTTTGTACATCAGGGATAGTCATAGTTCTAAAAAGCAAAGGTACCGGGTCACCAACAAAAAGTACCGGGTCGCTTATAAAACTTACCAGGTCACTGATAAAAGATACTGAGTCACTGATGATAAAAGGTACTGGGTCACTGATAGAAGGTATTAATCGCTGATGATAAATGGTATCGGGTCACTAATAAAAGGTACTGAGTCACTGATGATAAAAAGTGCTGGATCACTGATAGAAGGTATTAATCGCTGATAATTAATGGTATCGGGTCACTAATAAAAGGTATTGAGTCACTGATGATAAAAGGTACTGGATCACTGATAGAAGGTATTAATCGCTGATAATAAATGGTATCGGGTCACTAATAAAAGGTATTGAGTCACTGATAATAAATGGTATTGGGTCACTAATAAAAGGTATTGAGTCACTGATGATAAAAGGTATCGGATCACTGATAGAAGGAATTGGGTCACTGATGATAAAAGGTACTGGGTCACTGATAGGAGGTATTGGGTCACTGATGATAAAAGGTACTGGGTCACTGATAGAAGGTATTGAGTCACTGATGATAAATGGTATCGGATCACTGATAGAAGGTATTGAGTCACTGATGATAAAAGGTATCGGATCACTGATAGAAGGTATTGAGTCACTGATGATAAAAAGTACTGGGTCACTGATAGAAGGTATTGAGTCACTGATGATAAATGGTATCGGATCACTGATAGAAGGTATTGAGTCACTGATGATAAAAGGTATCGGATCACTGATACAAGGTATTGAGTCACTGATGATAAATGGTATCGGATCACTGATAGAAGGTATTGAGTCACTGATGATAAAAGGTATCGGATCACTGATAGAAGGTATTGAGTCACTGATGATAAAAGGTATCGGATCACTGATACAAGGTATTGAGTCACTGATGATAAATGGTATCGGATCACTGATAGAAGGTATTGAGTCACTGATGATAAAAGGTACTGGGTCACTGATAGAAGGTATTAATCGCTGATGATAAATGGTATCGGGTCACTAATAAAAGGTACTGAGTCACTGATGATAAAAGGTGCTGGATCACTGATATAAGGTATTAATCGCTGATAATTAATGGTATCGGGTCACTAATAAAAGGTATTGAGTCACTGATGATAAAAGGTATCGGATCACTGATAGAAGGTATTAATCGCTGATATTAAATGGTATCGGGTCACTAATAAAAGGTATTGAGTCACTGATGATAAAAGGTACTGGATCACTGATAGAAGGTATTAATCGCTGATAATAAATGGTATCGGGTCACTAATAAAAGGTATTGAGTCACTGATAATAAATGGTATCGGGTCACTAATAAAAGGTATTGAGTCACTGATGATAAAAGGTATCGGATCACTGATAGAAGGAATTGGGTCACTGATGATAAAAGGTACTGGGTCACTGATAGAAGGTATTGGGTCACTGATGATAAAAGGTATTGGATCACTGATAGAAGGTATTGAGTCACTGATGATAAAAGGTACTGGGTCACTGATAGACGGTATTAATCGCTGATGATAAATGGTATCGGGTCACTAATAAAAGGTATTGAGTCACTGATGATAAAAGGTACTGGGTCACTGATAGAAGGTATTGGGTCACTGATAATTAATGGTATCGGGTCACTAATAAAAGGTATTGAGTCACTGATGATAAAAGGTGCTGGATCATTGATAGAAGGTATTAATCACTGATAATTAATGGTATCGGGTCACTAATAAAAGGTATTAATCACTGATGATAAAAGGTACTGGATCACTGATAGAAGGTATTGGGTCATGGATGATAAATGGTATCGGGTCACTGCTAGAAGGTATTGGGTCACTGATGATAAAAGGTACTGGATCACTGATAGAAGGTATTGGGTCACTGATGATAAATGGTATCAGGTCACTGATAGAATGCACTAGTACCATGCATCATGTGTTTGCAGGTCATACATCTCATTGATGAGCATCTATATGTCCCACAGAATCTAGATATATCAAGAGAGGATTTTTCCTTCAGGATTTTGGATCTGCTGGGTGCAATAATAGATCAAATGTTCCTGTTTTTCCAGAAAATAACATTGGGAA
Source organism: Rhinophrynus dorsalis (assembly GCA_037306005.1). Classification (NCBI taxonomy): domain Eukaryota; kingdom Metazoa; phylum Chordata; class Amphibia; order Anura; family Rhinophrynidae; genus Rhinophrynus; species Rhinophrynus dorsalis. Next base: position 102,839,441 of record CM074728.1, read on the forward strand.
AGGTACCTATATTTTCTCGTAGACCAGGGCCTCGCCGTAAAATATTCCAGTTTTTCTTTAGAATTTTTTGGATTTGTTTCCCATAGGTGTTAAACTGGGCAATGAAAGGTGTTCTACTTTTAAAATCAACCTTTTTATTATGTGATTTCTTCTTTAAAATGTAATCTCTATTTATGCTGAATCCAGTAATTCGCTACTGTAGCCTTTTTCAATAAATTGTTTTTTTCAAAAAGATTCCCTCTCTTTTAAAGTTTTTTAAATCACTGCAGTTACACCTCAGTCTATGAAATTGGCCAAAAGGTACGATGGACAGCCATGTATGGTGATGTCCACTGTTCGCTTGTATGTATTGATTAGAGGCAACTGGTGATTCCTTGAGGAAGGCCCACATAGAGGGCCAAAACGTCGATAATAAAGCTTGTTTTTGCTACTTTATATCTAAGAAAGTCCTTATGAGTGTAAATTTTTTGGTTTATTATTATTATTATGCATTAAAGAAAATAATATGTGTAATTAGCCAACTTCAGCTGATTGCATACTGCAGAAATACAAGGAGAAAATGGTAAATCCATTCCTTTGATAAAGTATCATTCTAGCCGTGAAACAAGTAAGCGGACAGACACATATATATCCACATTAAAAGAACAAAAATAAAAGAAGGTGGGGGGAATGGCTAATAGAGTAATACAGCTTGTAGAACAACAGTAGAAAGAATAAATGAAATTGCACTGAGAATTCTCATCATCTCCACTCGTGCTCCCTCGGGTTCAGAACTGCTGCATCAACGAATAACTCATCCAAAAACTGAAAGGACTCCAAAAAGCACATATTTAATAATCTGATGTGTAATATTACACTTTAAAAACAATGTAAATATAAAAATATCCAAACGGGCTTACCCGTTTTGCTGGTGACACCAGCTTTCTCATAGCCTTAATGTGTATTTTTATACTTTTTTATTATTAACTAGTATGAAAGCCCGTGTACACAGGCTAAAGTGCCACCCAGCGGCCCCTGCTGCTGCCCGGAGCCGGGAGCAGAGACAGGCGGTGAGACGTTTGGAGAGCCCTGCTCCAGATCAGTGCTTTTGGCCAGTCTTTACTGCGCATGACTGCATCATTCCAGCAGTCTCTACTGTACATTTGCTGTTACACACATGGGGAGCTTCGCAGTCTAGCACTTTATTTTATCCTATATAATAATTTGCTAAGATGTTTGTCAGAAGCTGTCATGCGCAGTAGAGACTGCCCGAACGCACAGAATGCTGGGAGCACGGAATGCTGGGAGTTCTGTGCTGGGAGCACGGAATGCTGGGAGTTCTGTGCTGGGAGCATTCTGTCCTTTCGGGCAGTCTCTACAGTGCATGACTGCGTTGGCGGCAGGACGCAGAGCAGAACCAGCCTCTTAAAGTGATAGTAATGTTTCCTATTAAAAGCAGCTCTAATTAATCTTCATAGTATTTGGGCCATGGAGAGTGTTATTTCAATTCTGTCAGAGTTGTAGTTTAGGAGTAATTAAATGATAAAGTATCCTCCTCTGTCCCCTTTTACTGATGTAACACTGCTCAGCCAGAGCAGAAGGGAGGTGCCCAGGTAGACTGCAGAGAGGGACAATCTTCAATTAAGATAAGGGAAAAACCTGAAAAACTTGTCAAGGGGGGCAGGACTTTCATTGTTCTCATAGGAAGAAGATTGTCCCCTTCTGTTATCTGTCTGGTCTATGGACTGGATTCCACATCTGAGAAGAGATGGCTTACACTAGGTAAAAGGGGCAGGAGGGGAAACTTTGCTTGTGAATATCTCTCAAACCATAAAGGTTTGAGAGATAAGACTTATATCATTCTTCATGTTTTTTTAATGCCTACAAAATAAAAGATAAAACGAAGTATTACTATTCCTTTAACATCACCCAGACCTTGGCCCGCGTACACGGGCGTTTACACTAATATAATAATAATTGTTTGGAACATCTTTCACCTGGTTAGCAGCTGTTTGTTTTGTAGTCTTCAGATCCCTGAATGGAGACAAGTGATTCTCTCTGTATGTGAGTTTGTCTGATTTTGGGAGTATTCCCATTTCGATCATTATACTATGTGAGTGCATTGGATGCCTATGTATCTTATATTGTATTGTGAAATGATATAGCACCACTGGGTGTGTTTTTCTTTCCTTATTTTTCTATAAATTACATATTTAACCCTTTTTGTAGCTAGAGAGCAGTGCAGTATGTTTGAAAGCAATGCTCTGCATATCCTCTATGGAATATAAAGAAATGTGTGTTCTAACTCCCCAGGAGCATCTGTCCCCAGCGGATCAGTGTACCTGAGGGATTGCTGGGTGTCCTGGAATTAAAGGTACAGTAATGTTGTTTTATTACTCTTATCATTTATTTATAAAGCAGATTCTGCAGCTCTGTACAATAGGTTGACAAGATATAAAACATGATACACGTGAGGTACAACAGTAAAAAGAATAGTTACTATATTGGAAGCTGAAGTCGCTGCCTGTTAGAACTTCCAGTCTGTAGGAAGCGATGGGGATTAATACAAAATGTTTAACCATTTCAGTGCCAGGTAGGTATTCAATGAATTGCAACGCAATGCGTTGAATACCTCCCTGGCACTCACAAGTTAAAGGGCTGTATGTTTAACTCTTTGAGTGCCAGGGGGTATGAAAAGAATTGCTTTGCAGTGCATTGCACTCCCTGCTGGCACTCAAAGGGTTAAAAGAAAACTGGACTTATTCTGGGTCAGACCAGCTGCAACATATGGGGGGGGGCAAATAAAGATTTATATGGGTGTTTTAACCCCTTGAGTGCTAGAAGCCATGCCTTGGAGCTCTCTCTTTAGCATTCAAGGGCGTTAACAACCCCATTTAACCCTTTGAGTGCCAGAGAGCCCTCTAACGCAGTTTGTTGGATAAGTCTCTGGCACCCAAAGGGTTAACTCATTAGGAATTTTGGGAATCTGTATTTGCCTGCAGTAGTGCAGTTGATGTAACCCTTTGAGTGCCAGAGAGGTATCCAGCATAGTGGTGTGGTGGGCACCTTTGTGGCACTCAGAGGGTTGGACTTTGAGTCCTTAGAGTTCCCATTTGATCCGGCCATAGAGTGTACTTAGGACTATAGGGTAAAGCATTCAGCTGATAGAACCATAGAGTAGTTAATAGGAGTGAGAGAGGGTGATTGTGATTGGAGTGCAATAGGGGTGAGTAAGGCAGGAAATGACACGTGTTATAAGGAACTTACGATGGAACACTGAGCTGGAAGTATCATGGAGGAATCCACAGGAGTGATAGAGGATGAGTGTTATTGGAATGTAATTGGAGTAAGTAAAACAGGAGAGTTACAGGTGATATAAGAGTCTGTACAGTAAAACATTCAGCTGATAGTATCATGGAGGAGTGCGAGTGGATGAGTGACTGTAGTGCGATAGGGGTAAGTAAAACAGGAGAGTTACAGGTGATATAAAGAACTGTAGGATGGGACATTCAGCTGATAGTATCATGGAGGAGTGCGAGTGGATGTGTGTGATTGGAGTGAGATAGGGGTAAGTAAAACAGGAGAGTTACAGGTGATATAAAGAACTGTAGGATGGAACATTCAGCTGATAGTATCATGGAGGAGTGCGAGTGGATGAGTGATTGGAGTGCGATAGGGGTAAGTAAAACAGGAGAGTTACAGGTGATATAAAGAACTGTAGGATGGGACATTCAGCTGATAGTATCATGGAGGAGTGCGAGTGGATGAGTGATTGGAGTGCGATAGGGGTAAGTAAAACAGAAGAGTTACAGGTGATATAAAGAACTGTAGGATGGAACATTCAGCTGATAGTATCATGGAGGAGTGCGTGTGGATGAGTGGAGTGCAATAGGGGTAAGTAAAACAGGAGAGTTACAGACGCTATAAAGAACTGTAGGATGGGACATTCAGCTGATAGTATCATGGAGGAGTGCGAGTGGATGAGTGATTGGAGTGCGATAGGGGTAAGTAAAACAGGAGAGTTACAGACGCTATAAAGAACTGTAGGATGGGACATTCAGCTGATAGTATCATGGAGGAGTGTGAGTGGATGTGTGCGATTGTGGTTCAAAGGGGACAAGTAAAACATGAAAGTGGAAGGTGCTATAAGGAACTGTAGGGTGAAACATTCATTGGATAGCATCATGGAGGATTTGAGATGAGTGAAAGAGGACACACGTGATGGGGTCACATAGGGACAAGTAAAACTGAAAAGTGACAGGTGGTATAAGCAATGTAGGGTGTGGGACATAAAACTGACAGTATCATGTATGATTTATGAGAAGTAAGAGAGGATGAGTATGATTGGGGTGACACAGGGGGCAAGTAAAACAGCTCCTCGCAGTGTAGGAGTAAATTAAGAGTTCCTTGGGTTTTAGTAATAAAGTAATATGGTGTAGGAAGGGGATGATATTACAGGGAAGGGAGGAATAGCTGTTTTAGTTGTTCGCTGTGGAGGAGGCCATGAGTGGGATGCTATGTGATCTGATATAGGCTTCCCTGAAGAGGAGGGTTTTCAGGGAACTTTCAAAAATCTGTGGCAGTGTGTGTGATGGAGAGAGACAGAGGTCAATAGAGAGAGAGCAGCCCTGGAAAAGTTTTGTAGATGGGCGATAGAGGTGGTGGTTAGCAAGGAGAAGAGGAGTAAATCATGGCCATAGCAGATGCAGTAATTGGGGGTACATCTGGAAACAATAACAGAAGTGTAGTTTCTCCTGTACAGTTTCTCCAGTGCACTTAAAGGGATAGTAATACCTAAAATGAAAAAAAAATATGTTGTAGGGTTTATACCCCTGAGTAAAACAAGAGTACTCCCACTGCTGAAAGATGTTTCATTCAAAAGTTATTAATTTTCAAAGTTGAATTTTTTAGGTGCAATATCACAGTGGCCTGAAATTTTACAGTGGCGCTGTTGCTACACCATCCTATGGAGATTTATGGTCCTGAGACCAGAGCTGTCCATAGGATCGTGTAGCAACAGCGCCACTGTACAATTTCAGGCCACTGTGATATTGCACCTAAAAAATTCAACTTTGAAAATTAATAACTTTTGAATGAAACATCTTTCAGCAGTGGGAGTACTCTTGTTTTCCTCAGGGTGATAAACCCTACAACATATATTTTTTTTTACATTTTAGGTATTACTATCCCTTTAATATTCAAACATCTATATGTTTACAAAATACATCCTATATAATAATTCGCCAAGTTGTGTGTAACGCCCGACATGCGCAGTAGACACTGCTGTGCGTGTGGCAGTCATCCGCAGTAGAGACTGCCCGCTCCGCGGCTGATACAGAGCTGGGCGCTCCGAAGGAACGTCCAGCTCTGTATCAGCCGAGGCGCGGGCAGTCTCCACTGCGTGTGACTGCCCCGCGACCGGCTGCCAGAGGCACTGTGGCCTGTGTAACGGGCTGTTCAACTAGTAAATACATATCTATCTATCATATTTAGTAGTTTGTTGCAAAATCTTTGCATTTGATGACTACCTGATATCTGCGACCCATAGACATCACCAGATGGTGAGTATTTTCCCTGGGTCTGCTCTGCCTTTCCCATATTACAGCCATCTTCAGTTGGGCATTCTTCCCTTCAGTCTTGTCTTCAGCCAGTGAAACACATGCTTATTTGGATTCAGTTTGGGTAACTGACTCGGGCATTCAAGAACATTCCACTTTTTTGTCCTGAAGAGCTCCTTGGTTGCTCCAGCAGTACGTTTGGAGTCATTGTCCTGCTGTAAGGGGAAGTCCCTTCCAGTGATTTTTGAGACATTTGATTGGATCCGAGCAGACAAGATGTTTTTTACACTTGAGAATTCATCCTGCAGCTCCCGCCAGAAGTCACATCATCAATAAAGACAAGTGAGCTAGTGCCAGTGGAAGCCATACATGGCCAAGCATTATACTACCTCCACCATGTTTTGCAGATGAGGTGGTATGCTTTGGATCACATGCAATTCCTTTCTTTCTCCACTCTTTCCTCTTACCATCACTATGGTACAGGTTAATGTTCATTTCATCTGTCCATAGGACGTTGATTCAAAACTCTGCAGGCTTTTTTAATGTAGTTTTTAGAAAACTGTAATCTGACCTTTCTGTTCTTGAGGCTTACTAGTGGTTTTCTTCTTGTGGTAAACCCTCTGTGGTTCTGCTTGTGTAGTCTCCTCTTTATGGTTCTCTTTGACATGTCTATGCCTAAATCCAGGAGAGTGTTCTTAATTTTTTTGACCGTTGAAAAGGGATTTTTCTGCACAATTACAAGCATTGTTTGGTCCTCCACTACAGTGGTCTTCTGTGGTCTATCGTGTCTTTTGCTATTCCTGAGCTTACCTGTGCATTCTTGTTTCTTAACAATGCATCAAACAGTTGATTCTGACACACCTAGAGTAAGATGCTCAGAAAGTGGCAGTAACTGAAATTGTCTATAATCAGAATACAAAAGTTCTTACGCCATCGGCCGTCAATACATATTTCCCTTCATTTTTTCCACCATGTTTGTCAAAGGGAAAAAAGTCGCCTTAAAAGTGGATGTGATTTAATCTACTGTCATATTGTAAGCTATTTTCAGAAAAAAATATTCATTTCAATGTCAGTTTTCTGTCTGATTCCTTTTTTTCCTGATAAAATAAAAATTGTCTAAACTTGGAGAAGACAAATTAAAGTGTTAGTAATGTCCACAAAAAAAATCTTTGCATTTAGAAGAGCTTAAAAAGCTGAGTTAAATGCAAAAAAACGTATCTCTCACACCGCTATGGTTTAAGAGATACGTTTAAAGTTTGATTTCTCCTACTGACAGCTGTAAAGCTGTCAGCAGGAGATCCATGTCGGCCGGCACGGAGGCGCTTGAGAAGAGCCGTGATCTTGTTATTTACCACTAATCCCTTCATTGGAATGGTCTAAAACGTGTGCTTGAAAACCAGGCACAGGTTTTAGACCATTCCAATGAAGGGATTCGTGGTAAATAACGAGATCACGGCAGTTCTCAAGCACCTCCGTGTCGACCGACACAGATCTCCTGCTGACAGCTTTACAGTTCTCAGTAGGAGAGATCAAACTTTAAACGCCTGTATCTCTTAAACCATAGCGGTTTGAGAGATACGTTTTTTTGCATCTAGCTCAGCTTTTTAAGCTCTTCTATATGCTAAAAACTTTTTTGTGGACATTACTAACACTTTAAAGTACTGTTAGTCAGAGTAAGAAACCAATTACAAAGACAAAAATGTTTTTGTTTCTTTGAAAAGTTTTGTTTCAAAGACAAAATCAAAGACATTTTAACATCAGAATTTTTAAGGGCAGTGTTCATCAAGATCTTCTTATCCTTATTTTTTATTCCTTTAGACACATTTTCAAACTTGATGGATTTACTTCTGAAAATATTATCCTCCTTTTACCACCAACTCATGATCCGACAATTTTTTCATTATAATGACTTTTTGAAAAACCCGCCCTTAATGTTTTGGCTATGTATCTGATCCATTTATTCTGATTTTTCAGCTTCATGATGGGCTACTTTACTGGTATTAATATTTCTTTGCTTCTCATATTGTGAGCCAACAACAGTCTCCAAATGCAACTGAAACACCTAGAATCACCTGAATACCTTTTGTTAGTTCTCTTTAGCATGAACTAGCAATGCAATGACACACGCCTGGTCAAGAAACAGCTGAGTAGACAACTGTCCAATTACTTTTGGTCTACTGAAATGGAGGGACTATTGGCGCGATGCAAGAAACGTTCTCATTGGATAAAGGCATTTTTGTGCGCAGATAGATTTTGCGCATATTCGATCCAGGAAGCTAAATACCAAACGCTTCTTGAATTGCGTATGAAAAATTCCATTTTATGACAACAGTACAAAGATGTATAAATTAATTCGCAATAGCAGTTCTTGCGTTAGGCACATTCGCTATTCCACTCACACAGATTCGTTAATCTTAGCCACGCCCACAAAAAATAAATATACTCAGCCGTTCGCTAATCTTGAATTTTCATGCGCAATTCAACAAAATCATGCGCAAACCTATTCCCTAGTGGTTTACACAGGGGAAATAGCGATTGTGCACGTTTCCTGCATCGCGCCATATGTATATTAAGAACTGCGATTCCTACAAGGTTTATGGATGTAAATACTTTCAAATTGAAGCTGACAGCCTGCACTTTTTCATCTTAGTCATAGTTTCATTTCAAGTCCAGTGTGCTGGAATACAGAACAAAAACAACAAAACTTGTGTCACTTTCCAAATTCATTGCCTCGGGTTGTTGTACTTGCGGATAATGCATCTGCTTTAAAAAAAAAAAAAAAAAAGCAATGGATGCCTATCTAGCATTGAAGATTATGACCGATGGCTTCAGTGCAGATAGGATGTTGATCCAGGGAAATATCTGACTGCCATTTGAAGTTAGGAAGGAATTTTTTTTTGCCTTCCTCTGGATCAACAGGGGTGTTTTGACATGAGCTGGACTTGATGGACGTATGTCTTTTTTCAACCTCATTAACTATGTTACTTATGTAATGCACTGTATATAATATCTCATGGGGTACAAAGAACCCCATTACCCCCATCATTGCCCATTATATCAAAGGCTTAATAAACTATAAAACCTTTACAGAGAGCTCTGTTGGGTATACTCTCCAGTATCAAAATGTTGTATTCACCAAAGGTCAGTTTGTATAATCGCTAATATTATTAATATTACATTGGCAGGACTGGATTTCTCAGTAAGCTACCTCCTAGAGCAGGGGTTAGTGGTGTGAGACCCTCCAACTGTTGCTAGTCAACACAGTAACATAGTTCATGAGGCTGAAAAAAGACATGTGTCTATCAAGTCAAGCCCATGCCATATAACCCCTGTAGATCCCATTGCTTACTGTGACAGGAAGTGATGTCTCTGCTGGGCTACAACAAAATGGCTTCCAGACAGAGCTCTAAACACTACAGTGAGCTGCCCGTTGTCTACTGGGACAGGAAGTGAGACCTCTGCTGGGCTACAAGAAAATGGCTTCTAGACAGAGTTCTGAACACTTGAAGGAGAACTGCCCATTGACTACTGTGACAGGAAGTGATGCCTCTGCCGGGCTACAACAAAATGTCTAAGGATTTGAGTGCAAAGTACATTTTCTTGTAGCCCACAACTGGCATCACTTTTCTGCTACAGCAGTCAATTATCAGTTCTCCCTCCAGTGTGGTGTGGGGGAGAAAGAGCAGGTTGCGCACTGAAGTCCAGTGATGTTCAGTGACACCTCCTGCATACCTGCACTACAGCTGAGGACAAGTACTCTGCTGCTCCACAGTGTCCCTGGATGGCAGAATGGAATGTGATCACCCTAATCCAGCTCCATAGGCGTGCGCACAGGGTGTGCTGGGTGTACCTGGGCACACACTAATCGGCCCCATGTGCACTGGCTTTTCAGACGTTAAATGGTTGTTTCCGCATATTAATATGGCTGCGGCACCGGCTTTGTACCTTAGCCGCTTGCCACGGCTATCTGCTGCTGACTGCTGTGCTCGAGGAGACCAAGGGGGGGCGGGACAAGCACTCGAGCTCAAACGCTGCAAAAGCCTGCATGAGCCTTCCCTCCTTTGTTGCGGCGCTGAGAGGAAGTGATGTCACTTCCTTTCAGCGCTCGTTACATTGGGGGAAGGTGTCAGGGAGCGAACAGCGGGTGAGGAGGCTGTGGGCACTGGCACTGACTCGGCCGTGAGACATATACCCGCAACTTCGCTGTTTAATTTGATATTTATATGAGTGAGTGTCTTGTATGTATGATGCATGAGTGTGTTAATATTTAATGTGTGTGCGTGTGAAAAATACACCTAATCATTTATTTAGCACACACACATATACATATATATATATATATATACACACACAGGTGTGCGCGCACGTGTGTGTTTGTGCTTTTGGCTGCACACCCTAATGCAATTGGCTGCGCACGCCTATGTCCAGCTCCTTCCAAATTCCCCTTCAGCAAAAAAGCAGTTCTTGGTTTATGGTGTCCTCTTTATTAACCAGTCTATATATTTATTTAGCCAATAAATGTATCCGTTTACACTCTTATTTATAAATGCAGTTATTCTGTTAGAGTTCACTGGAATCTGCCGTAGCATCCAATGGGTTTACAATATTTTTTTAGCACATTTACTTTATAATATAAAGCATATTATAATATTTTCTGTATCAGGCAACGGGGGTATGACTGGGGGAGGGGTCATGTGAGAAGTGGGGGTGTGACCATAGGCAGGACATAGGGAGCCTAGGATGGTACTGGTATTGAACTACATGGCAAAATTGATTATTTCCCATAAAGAAACCTACTAACACTTTATATGTCACCGCAAAGAAATCAAAGAAGAATTGGTGCCATTTTTTTATGTGCAGCAATTAATTGGAGGCTCGTACTTTCCCCTGGATTTGGCTGCACCATCTGGAAGAAAGTATTTTGTATCTCCGCCGAAGACACAAGGAAATATCACTTTCAGACAGAAGCCGCATATGGTGTGTCACCAACAAACAGAGCACCTTTAATCCGTACATACTTAAATCAGATATTGACCTTCTGTTAGCGCTTGCAGGTGAAGTTTATGTAAGGAAAACAAATTGCACTCTGCCTGCACAGCAGATGTTAATAGTTTCTGAATCAAAAAAACAATGTTACTTTTCTGTACTTTAACTGATGATAATGATTTTGCTGTTGTGCAGCCAGTTCCTGGCCTCTATCCAGATACCAGAGGGATGTTCAGGTTTTTAAATGACTTTTTAGTTTTGCACATCTCATTTTTTTCGTCAGGATGGGGGGGGAGTCGTGTCTCAAGTTAGAAACATACGCTGGAGATTATTCATATCTATAAAGTAAAAGCAAACTTTTTTATAAGAATGAATGTTATAGGACTTGCAAAACAAAGGTAATCCCACTCCAGGAAGATTTTTATTCAAAAGTTATTCCAGCTCAAACTGTATATATATTTTTTTAATCAAACCATAATATCAGAACCAATTTTTTTTAATATAATTCACTTTGTGAGAGGGCTAGAGTTATAGACTGCAGCTCATCATAGTAAGTAATAAGAACGCTACCACCTGGTGACCACAGTAGCAATTGCAATGTAATATCACAGACACAAGATGGTGTAGCACCAAAGCATACTGGGGGAGATTCACTAAGCCGTGATCAAAGTGGTGATGACACTTCTCCAGTTTATCACTTCTCCAGTTCCTATGTTATTCTATGGAGCCTATTTACTAAGATCTCCAGAGTTGAAGAAATCTTAGTGCATTGGCTCCACAGAATAACATAGGAATTGGAGAAGTGAAAAACTGGAGAAGTCATCTCCACTTTATCACCGCTTAGTGAATCTCCCCCATTAAATTGAAGATATAAGTAAATCACAAAGTTACCTTTGTAATAACTTTTGAATACTCATCTCCCACCATTCAAATTACTCTGTTTTACTCAAAAATAGAAGCCCTGCAACGTATATGATTTCATGATTAGGATTTACTGACCCTTTAAATGGGGCTTTTTACTGTTTGTGTTCCAAGAAAGGTCTCCCACCATAGCTGGGAGCTCTCCGGATTTGCCCCGGAGACTCCAGTTTTGAGCCTGTATTACCCGGTTTCCGGAGCAGAGTCTGATTCTCTGGGGTGTGGGCAGTTTCTTAAGAAACTCTGCCCATTGGTGCTCCTTCCCTGTTAATTCCACCCACTCCTGCCCACTTCTCCTCCTTCCTCAGCCTATTTGCCTATATTTTTAATGCATTTCTGAAGCTCCGCCCCCAGTCATGATTAAGCCCCACCCCCTTTTGATGTGAATAGCTCCATTTGTCAATGGCACCAGAAGAAAATGTTCCCAGGTATGTCTCCCACGCATTGTGCAGTAAAACAATGGAAAACTTTCTATCAATCAAACGGTTAAAATCCCCATTGAAAACAATTGGAATATTATTATTATTCTTTATTTATATGGCGCCAACTAATTCTGCAGCGTTGTACAATAGGGGAAGACATACAGAGGTATTAAACAGTACAATCAAATGTGGAGAACAGAAGGATCAGAGGGCCCCCTGCTGGTGAGAGCTTACAGTCTAGAGCAGTGTTTCTGAACTCCTGTCCTCAGGACCCACTAACAGGCCAGGATTTGATGATTTCCTTGTTAGAGCACAGGTGAGTTAATCAGTGTGCATGAGCCTCTGATCACATGATTTCCTTGTTAGAGCACAGGAGAGTTAATCAATGTGAATGAGCTTCTGATCACATGATTTCCTTGTTAGAGCACAGGTGAGTTAATCAGTGTGAATGAGCCTCTGATCATATGATTTCCTTGTTAGAGCACAGGTGAGTTAATCAATGTGAATGAGCCTCTGATCACATGATTTCCTTGTTAGAGCACAGGTGAGTTAATCAGTGTGAATGAGCCTCTGATCACATGATTTCCTTGTTAGAGCACAGGTGAGTTAATCAGTGTGAATGAGCTTCTGATCACATGATTTCCTTGTTAGAGCACAGGTGAGTTAATCAGTGTGAATGAGCCTCTGATCACATGATTTCCTTGTTAGAGCACAGGTGAGTTAATCAATGTGAATGAGCCTCTGATCACATGATTTCCTTGTTAGAGCACAGGTGAGTTAATCAGTGTGAATGAGCCTCTGATCACATGATTTCCTTGTTAGAGCACAGGTGAATTAATCAATGTGAATGAGCTTCTGATCACATGATTTCCTTGTTAGAGCACAGGTGAGTTAATCAATGTGACTGAGCCTCTGATCACATGATTTCCTTGTTAGAGCACAGGTGAGTTAATCAATGTGAATGAGCCTCTGATCACATGATTTCCTTGTTAGAACACAGGTGAGTTAATCAATGTGAATGAGCTTCTGATCACATGATTTCCTTGTTAGAGCACAGGTGAGCTAATCAATGTGAATGAGCCTCTGATCACATGATTTCCTTGTTAGAACACAGGTGAGTTAATCAATGTGAATGAGCTTCTGATCACATGATTTCCTTGTTAGAGCACAGGAGAGTTAATCAATGTGAATGAGCCTCTGATCACCACACCTGTGCTCTAGCAGGGAAATCCCTAAGTCCTGGCCTGTTAGTGGGTCCTGAGGACAGGAGTTGAGAACCACTGGTCTAGAGCAATATAGACTCATTCCCTATGGTTCAGTTAGTTTTCCCCAGAATTGCTCCACTTTCCTCTTAGTGCATATGGACCGGGATTTTTATTGTCTCACGTTTTTGATAGTCTCCAAGAGAAGTGACGCGAGGAACTCTGTATTCAAACAGATGCTAATTTAATTCAAAAATAGATAATGGGATGTTTCAGCTGTCACAGCAGACTTTGGCAAATGCCTCTTGTGAAAAGAAGAGTGCATCGTATGTATGTTTATACATTTATACATTTTCAGTCTGTTTCATTCATTGGGTTTAACCTTTTGAGTGCCATAGGGGTATACGATGCATACCCCTCTGGCACTCAAAGGGTTAAAGGGTTAGTAATGTCGGATTTAAATAACATGTAATATTGTAGATTTTAAAGGGTCAGTAATGTCCCATAAAAAATGTTTTTATAGTTTTGTAGAGGTTAAAAAATCAAACTATATGCTACAAATCCTATCTCTCAAACCACTATGATTTGAGAGATATTCGCTTTCAAAGTTCTCCCCTTCCCCTGACGTCAGTGCTGTGCTGACAGCAGGAGATCCTGGTTCTGGCACCAGCTGGTGGCTCTGCAGCAGAGCCGAAGTCACGTATAGGAAAATATTTACTTAATTGGAACGGTCTACAAAGCGTGCTTGCAAACCTGGCACACTTTACAGACCGTTACAATTAAGCAATTCTTTTTAAATAATGCAACTTCAGCCCTGCTGAAGAGCTTCCCCGAGTCGCACGACTCGAATCTCCTGCTCTCAGCTTTCCAGCTGACATCAGGAGAAAGGGAGGGAGGGGGAACTTTGAAAGTGAATATCTCTCAAACCATAGCAGTTTGAGAGATAGGATTTGTGGTATACAATATAATTTTTTAACCTCTACAAAACTAGAGCCATTTTTTATGGGACATTACTGTCCCTTAAAAAAAATAAATAAATAAATTAACTGGTGCAAGTTCCCTCTCTCAAACATTTATCGCTTGAGAGCTATAAGGTTTTAACGCCCCCCCCCCCATCCCTCCGCTTTCACTGACGTGAGCTGTAAAGCTGACAGAAGGAGATTCTGGTCGTGCGACCCACGTCGGCTCATCAGCAGGGCCGAAATAGCTCTATCTATAAAGAAATACTTCATTGGAACGGTCTACAAAGCGTACCTGGTTTGCAAGCACACTTTGTAGACCATTCCAATGAAGTATTTGTTTTTAGATATAGCTATTTTGGCTCTGCTGAAGAGTCACCTGTTGGTCCCAGGACCAGGATATCCTCCTGTCAGCTAGAGCGCTGACTTCTGTGAAAGGGGCGGGAGGGGGAACTTTAAAACCTTATATCTGAGAGGGGACTTGCACCAGTTAAATTATTTTTTTAATAACTACAATTTTACATGTTATTTAAATCGGACATTACTAACCCTTTAAAGAGAAGTACTCATCACAAAACATCTTTCTTTCAGTCTCAGTAAACCTTTATGAATCTCTGTATTTGATTTTACAAAGTATTTTTTCAGTGTCACACAAGAGGTTATGGTATAAATGAAAACAGGACTGTCACCTCTCCAGATTCTCACCTCCAGTCAAGCAGGCGACATAGTCAGTGCTGCATCAGTGTAGCCTGTGTAAAGGGCCATAGACATCAATGACTATCTCTTAGATAAACCAGTGATTACAGTGATCAACTGCAGTGTAATCTAGGCTTCACTGCAAAGGGAATTGGACAAATGAGGAAAGTGAGTGGGTAAATAGCAGCTTTGATTTAACATAGATAAATCCAGTGTAATGCATATGGGAAAGAAAATCAGGCGTGGCCAAAAGCTGGCATCCCTCCCCTGAATTCCAGGGCACCTCATTCCATACTAGTGTAATGCCCTGCTGGCGACATGTAATGGTTTAGCGCTTTGCTGGTGTAATGTAATGCTGTAATGCCCTGCTGGTGACATGTAATAGTGTATTGCTTTGTTGATTACACGTAATAGTGTATTGCTTTGCTGGTGGCATGTAATAGTGTATTGGTCTGTTAGTGGTATATAATAGTGTATTGCTCTGCTGATGGCATGTAATAATGTATTTCTCCTGCTTTTGGCATATAATAATGTATTGCTCTGCTGGTGGCATGTAATAATGTATTTCTCCTGCTTTTGGCATAAACTAATGTATTGCTGTGTTGGTGGCATGTAACTGTATTCGTCTGTTAGTGGCATATAATAGTGTATTGCTCTGCTGGTGGCATGTAATAGTGTATCGGTCTGTTAGTGGCATATAATAGTGTGTTGTTCTGCTGGTGGCATATAATAATGTTTGGTCTATTAGTGGCATGTAATAGTGTATTGCTCTGTTGGTGACATGTAATAGTGTATTTCTCCTACTGTTGGTATATAATAGTATATTGCTCTGCTTGTGGCATGTAATAGTGTATTGCTCTGCTGGTGGCATGTAATAGTGTATTGTTCTGTTAGTGGCATATAATATTGTGTTGTTCCGCTGTTGGCATATAATAATATTTGGCCTACTAGTGGCATGTAATAGTCTATTACTCTGATGGTTTCATGTAATTGTGTATTTCTCCTACTTTTGGCATGTAATGCTGGTGGTATATAATAGTGTATTGCTCTGCTTGTGGCATGTAATAGTGTATTGCTTTGCTGGTGGCATGTAATAGTGTATTGGTCTGTTAGTGGCATATAATAGTGTGTTGCTCTGTTGGTGGCATGTAATAATGTATTGGTATGTTAGTGGCATATAATAGTGTATTGCTCTGCTGGCGGGGATCTAATGTTATTGGTCTGTTAGTGGCATATAATAGCGTGTTGTTCTTCTGGTGGCATATAATAATGTATTGGTCTATTAGTGGCATATAATAGTGTATTGCTATGTTGGTGGCATGTAATAGTGTATTTCTCCTGCATTTGGCATGTAATGCTGGTGGTATATAATAGTGTATTGTTTTGCTGGTGGCATATAATAGTAGTGTATTGCTCTGCTGGTGCAGTGCAAGAGTGTATTTCTCTTGCTTTTGGAGTGTAATAGTATATTGCTCTGCTGGTGTCATGTAACAGTATATTGCTCTGCTGGTGGCATGTAATAGTTATTGGTCTATTAGTGGCATATAATAGTGTGTTCTGCTGATGGCATATAATAATGTTTGGTCTATTAGTGGCATGTAATAGTGTATTGCTCTGTTGGTGGCATGTAATAGTGTATTTCTCCTACTTTTGGCATGTAATGCTGGTGGTATGTAATAGTGTATTGCTCTGCTTGTGGCATGTAATAGTGTATTGCTTTGCTGGTGGCATGTAATAGTGTATTGGTCTGTTAGTGGCATATAATAGTGTGTTGTTCTGCTGGTGGCATATAATAATATTTGGTCTATTACTGGCAAGTAATAGTCTATTGCTCTGTTGGTGGCATGTAATAATGTATTGGTCTATTAGTGGCATATAATAGTGTATTGCTATGTTGGTGGCATGTAATAGTGTATTTCTCCTGCATTTGGCATGTAATGCTGGTGGTATATAATAGTGTATTGTTTTGCTGGTGGCATATAATAGTAGTGTATTGCTCTGCTGGTGCAGTGCAAGAGTGTATTTCTCTTGCTTTTGGAGTGTAATAGTATATTGCTCTGCTGGTGTCATGTAACAGTATATTGCTCTGCTGGTGGCATGTAATAGCGTATTGCTTTGCTGCTCTTATGTAACCGCAGATAAATAGGTACTGGATCATCGACTTGTCATTTTCCTGCTACCTTTTAGATGTGGATAGCCAAAAAAGGAAGCAAAAATAGACCATGGACTCTTTTCATTACTTAGGAAATCTTGTCCAATGAATAATTTAAGGTGCAGGCGATTATAAGCTGACAATGTTATTTTATGCATTTTGAGTATTGCAATTCTGTGCAATGGATTAAATAAATTATACAGGAGAGGAGAACATTATGACTGTACCCATAGGCTACCCACAAACTGAATATCATTCTTGTACCTCCAGTCAGTCCCAGAGGTCTTATTAACCTATTAAGGCATTTTATGTGTCTAATAAGGGAAACAGCCATTCCTGCCAGTGTCCTATTCACATTTATACTGAATCATATCTATTTATTTATGTCCATTTTGTAGCGGTTTGGCTGGTTCTTTCCAAAGCTTATAAAAATGAATATCATAATTAAAGGGAAAGTATTGTTATATTTTTCTCCATCTATGTATCATGAACTACTTGTTTGCTAGAGAATGCTACATACAGTCTTAAAGGGATACTAACAAATCCTTATATAACAATTCACTAGGATGTTTGTCACGATGCAGTCATGCTCAGTAGAGACTGCCCGCATTCGGGCAGTCTCTACTGCGTATGATTGCATCGCGTGAGTGAGGCGACGGAAAACTGCATCGCATGGAGCAATGCGTTGCGTACCCCTCTGGCACTCAAAGGGTTAACATTACCATGGCCCGTGTACACAGGCTTTTATACTAGTATCGTTATATTTGGTTATATGCATTCAAATATCCCGTACTCCAATCTGAAGAAGAAAAAAATAGTTATTTCCCTCATGACCCCTAAAATCTAATTTTAAAGGGATAGTAATGTTTCATAATAAAAACAGCTCTAATTAATCATCATAGTATTTGGACTTTGGAGAGTGTTATTTCAATTCTGTCAGACTTGTAGTTCAAGAGTAATTCAATGACAAAGTGTCCCCCTCCCGCCCCTTTTACTGATGTAACACTGCTCACCCCAGATCAGAAGGGAGGTGCCCAGGTAGACTGCAGAGAGGGACAATCTTCAGTTAAGATAACGGAAAAACCTGAAAAACTTGTCAAGGGGGGCAGGGCTTTCATTGTTCTCATAGGAAGAAGATTTTCCCCTGCTGTTATATGTCTGGTCTATGGACTGCATTCCACATCTGAGAAGAGATGGCTTTCACTAGGTAAAAGGGGCGGGAGGGGGAAACTTTGCTTGTGAATATCTCTTAAACTATAAAGGTTTGAGAAATAAGACTTATATCGTTCTTCGTGTTTTTTTAATGCCTACACAATAAAATAAAGATAAAATGAAGTATTACTATCCCTTTAAGCATTGCTTCATCTATCCAGTCAGTGTCTGGCTACATTTGTTTGGGCATCTTGTAATGAGAGATAAAATGCTGATGTAGTGGGATATGTACCCAAACCTATTCAAAATGACTATTCTCTTATCTCTAACAGTTTACTGGCAATCATGAATGGACACCTCCACAGAAGATATGGAAGACTTCTGCCAAAGATACCCAAGAGATCATTTTTATACGCCATGTTGGAGTGCAAGGTAATTTAAATCTTTATTAAGAAAAATACACATATGGTAGGGCTTCTGTTAAGTAAATGTACTGATGGATGATGCTTGATTACAAAGTCATTATAGGGAAAGTTGTATATTTTTCTTCTTTTTTTTTTGCCCATGAGCGCTGTCTTGTTCTGGTGGTCCATGCTGAGTACATATTATAATGATAGACAGATAATATAATACAATATACAATTTTGCTTTCATACCAGGGGCATAGGAACCAGGGGGATGGGGGGGACATCCCCCCCAGGAAATCATGTGGGGGACAGATAATGTAGAAATCCCCCCCAGGTGCACTGGCCCAGGGGGCACAGGCTCTGCACAGTGCTTCCTTCTGCCGGTCACCTTATAGCATGGACGAGCAGAGCGGACCCCGGGTAGTGGAACTTCTGTATCCTCTACTCCGGTCTGACAGGAAGCTGCTCTCCAAGCGCAACGAGCAGCTTCCTATCAGACCGGGTAGAGGATCAGAAGCTCCTTCATAGGTGTAACTAGAAGCCTCCGGGCCCTGGTACAAGAAGTTCCACAGGCCCCCCTCCCCACCACATTGACCACCTCCACAATGCCCTCATCTCCTACCTGGAGCTCCTGCACGGTCCTCTTAGCAATGCAAAGCGCTGGGAGATGATGTCATCTCCCAGCGCTCTGCAATACTAGAGCGCTGGCGGGAGATTGCGGGTACCAGGTGGAGGGGTCGCAGGGGGAGGCCGGGCCCCTGGAGTGCATGGGCCCGGTCGTAGGTGCGACCCCTATAGTTACGCCACTGAGCTCCTTTACCGTGGTCTGCTCGGCCACGCTACAGAGAAGGTACAGAGGGGCTGGAGGGGCAAAGTGACACACAGGGGGGCTGGGGGGGTAAAGTGACACACAGGGGGGCTGGGGGCAGATTTGTGGGGGTTCCTATGCCTCTTTTTCATACTAACACTTTACTGATTGTTTAAAGAGGCCCCATCACTTTAAAGTGATAGTAATATTTCACAAAAAAAGCAGCTCTGCTCTTCATAGTATCTGGGCCATGTAGAATGTACTGTCCAAGTTGCAATTCAAAAGTAATTGAATGATAAAGTATCCCCCTCCCGCCCCTTTTACCTAGTGTAAGCCGCCTCCCCTCAGATGTGGCATCTGGTCTCTTGACCTGACAGATCACAGCAAGGGACAATCTTCTTACTGTGAACGTAAGGAAAACCCTGGCCCCTTGACAGGTTTTTCAGGTTTTTCCTTATGTTCACTGAAGATTGTCCCTCTCTGCGATCCATCTGGACAGTCTTGCTGCTCTGAGCTGAGCAGTGTTACATCAGTAAAAGGGGTGGGAGGGGGATACTTTATCATTCAATTACTCTTGAACTACAACTCTGACAGTATTGAAATAACACTCTCCATGGCCCAAATACTATGATGATTAATCAAAGCTGCTTTTATTGTGAAACATGACTATCCCTTTAAGAAAAAATGTATTTCGTTATAAAGAAATAATAATTAACAATGAAAAGTTTACTTTAAAATGTGTTTTTAATTTTTTCCTTCTAAGATGCAATGCTTTCTTATTTTTTTGTAAGCGTTGAAGTGGAACTTGGTTGAACTTATTTAAAAGTGCTATTTCCCCAATTTTCTAAATGATTTCAAGACATACTTACACCTTTTCTTTCCTGGTGTCAAAAATCATTCTAAAATGAGATGGAAATAATGTCACAGCAATTCTCTCTTACAGTCAATGCTTGTCAAACGCGCTGAATAAGTGCTTTTCAACTCCAGTCCTGAAAGACCCCTAAGGCTTATTTTTTTTTCTTTGTTTTTTTTTTGTGGATCTACAGTCTTATATGCACAAAACAAAAGTGGAGACGTTCTGGAGTAATTCAACTACATCACAGGTAACAGGATAGTCTGAAAATCCCTACTGATTTAATTGGGGCTGACATCCCTTTAAATACTAAAGAGGCCTTTGAATTGTGCTGGGGGAGCTCTTTAGAGTTCAAGAGGATAACAGCCCCATTTAAATCAATGGGAATTGTTACTTGTCCTTTATGTTGTAGTCTGATAGCACCAGAATTGCTCTGATTCATGAAATCTGTTCTTTATTATTCATAGTATAAAATTTGAACAAGTAGATAACAGACGGTTCGGGGTGGAAGTGAGACAGGATACACAAAGGAGAGTCCCATTAATTTAACGCGTTTAGTGCTAAGTTGCGCTTACTCTTAGGGGAGTAGTAAGTGCAACTTAGCTCAAAACGCGTTAGATTAAAGCGGAACTACCACTGCTAAACATGTTGATGTGCAATAAATCCCCATCTGGCGACTAGCTGCTCAGTAACGCTAGTCGCCAGAATTATTACCTTATTCAACAGAATTCTCCATTCTTCCCGGGCTGACAAGCAACACGGAGCGCAGACATCTTTCTTTTCTTTTTCTTTTTTTTTTCTTTAAATAATCTTTATTGGTAATAAAGAAAAGTACAAACAGCACTTACATTGAAATCAAGCGAGCAGGCCTACGCAGAGGCCAGACAATACATCACATATGAGCAAACAAACAAGTAGTATAATGTAGCAAACAGCTCAGCAAAATGTCAGGAAAATCCAATGGCATTCCAGGCAATGTGTGAATGAGCCCGTCATCTATTGTCCATCAATAAATGCCAATAAGACATACATTTCATCTGAAACATATTATCCTAACCATTAAAGAATGCAAAAGGATGATGAGAGCGAAGGAGAAAAGGGAGGAAAAAGGAAAAATCTTTTATGTATAAACAGCACTGAATAGAAACTAGAAAAACGAAAGCGAGAGAGAAAAAGCACGGAAAAGGAGAAGAACAGAGGAGTGGGAGGGGGGTAAAGGAGGAAAGGATGGGAATGTATGGGGGGGAAGGGGGGAACAGAGGGCTCGCACTGATATGGATAAATCTGCGAGGAAAAAAGAACTGGAGAATAATAATGTAATATGGGCAGACCGACTAATCCCGAAAGTCAAGCCAGGGGGACCAGATCTCCGTAAAGGATACTGCACCACCCGATAAAAGGTAAGTCAATCTCTCATAAAGGCAAATAGTGTTTACTTTGGTCCTCGACATCTCCACCGAAGGTGGGGAGGACACTTTCCAACAAAGCGGTATACACATCCTCGCTGCAGTAGTAACATAGAGACAATAAGTCTCTGAGATTTAGAGGAGCCAGTTCGATGCAATCCAACTGAGAAAAGCAACAAAGCTGGGTCCAAAGGAATAGGGAAGGATAGAACCAAGGAGATTATCAAGGTGATAGATCGCCAGAAGCAAGCTATGAGCGGGCATGTCCACCAGATATGGGCTAAGGTGCCTTCATCCTGAACACATCGCCAGCAGACTGAGGAGATAGCAGGATAAAAACGATGTAGGTGAGAAGGTGATCTATACCAGCGTGTGACCAATTTATAGTTTGTTTCCATAGCAGTAATATTACGGGACGAGGAAAGGGACTTCCGAAAAGCCAGTTCCCACATCTGAGGTGAAATGGAGATCTGCAAGTCGGGCTCCCAGGCAGCACGATTTGAATGATAATGTGTGGCTTCCGCCGCTAACCAACCATACATTTTTGATACCGGCCGATGAAGGCGCGCCGAACCTGAGGGAGGACCCGCCAAGGGGGTGAAACAGAGTGTCTCAAAGGGCGTAAGAGATCGAAGCATATCAGTCCTCTTTACATGTGTAGTAAGAATATGATGCACCTGCAAATATTTCCAGTACTCATTGGAATGAAGATCCCATAATTCAGCTAGATATTCAAAAGTAGCTACAAAAGGTCAGCAACCACAAGACCACTGCCAGATCTCCATCCCAAGAAAGCCGAAGTTGATATCCCCGGCGGGAATTCAGGATTTTGAAGAATCGATAAAAGAGGGGAAGGAATACTAGATATTCGGAAGACATCTTTCAATAGTGATGTCTGCACTCCTGTGCTGTCAGTCCCAGCCGGCTCTAGGAGACGTTGCTAGGAGCCGTCCAGCTCCAAAAGGGACTGACAGTGCAGGCGTGCAGACATCTCTATCGGAAGATGTCTGCGCTCCGTCCTGCCTGTCAGCCGTGGAAGAATGGAGAATTCTATTGAATAAGGTAATAATTCTGGTGACTAGCGCAGCTGAGCAACTAGTCGCCAGATGGGGAATTATTACACATCAAGTTGTTTAGCGGTAGAGGTTCCGCTTTAATGGGACTCTCCCTTGTGTGTCCTCCTCACTTTCCACCCCGTACCGTCTGTTATCTACTTGCTAAACTTTTATACGATGAATAATAAAGAAGATTATTTTTATATTCTGAGTGCGTCATTTTGGCTGTCCGAGTGCAGCGGAGACGTTCTGTTTGCTTGTATTACACATTTGGTGTTTGGGGAACCGGAACGGCTTGCACTAGACCGATAATCCTTTAATAATAATCCTTTTATTTATATAGCGCACACAGATTCCGCAGCGCTTTACACTGATATTGGTTCCTGTCCCCATTGGGGCTCACAATCTAAATTCACCTATCAGTATGTTTTTTTGGAGTGTGGGAGGAAACCGGAGTACCCGGAGGAAACCCACGCAAACACAGTGAGAACATACAAACTCATTGCAGATGTTGTCCTTGGTGGGATTTGAACCCAAGACCCCAGCGCTGCAAGGCAATACTGCTAACCACTGAGCCACTGTGCTGACCGATGGAGCTCCTGAGCCGGTTTGGAGATAACGTCGGCATTACAAGGTATTTTGACAATACAGATTGGTGTGTTAGCATGTTATCACCATTTTATACTATTAACCCTTTGAATGCATTGCTCACCCCCTCTGGCACACAAAGGGTTAACCTGTTGACAGCATACTTGAGAACCATACTTGGGAACTTTTGTCATTGGAGCCCCCGGAGACGCTCATGGTCTGAGAACGGCATGTCTAAATGAAGTGAATTACATCATAAAGTGGGTGGGACTAAACAGGTGGGTGGGGCTTAATCACATTGCTAGGAAGAAAGGTAGAGGTTTACTATTAAAATTGGTGGCAAGTAGGTAAAATGGACGGAGTTACCCTGAAAACTCACCAAAGCCAGTGAATCAGCCTCTGTCCCCGTAGACCCAGTATTTAACTCTAAAAAAACGGAGTCTCCGGGGCAGATCGGGAGACTTCCCAAGTATGTTGGGATCTGACCCACAGACTCCAATTTTTATACTGAATTAAAGAGTTTCTGGGTACAGAGGCTGATTCTCAGGGCTCATTGAGTTCCTTATAATTCTGCCTACTTCACTTCCAGTTCTTTTTAACTCTCTGCCCACTTTAAGGGCAAACCCCCTCCTCAACTTCTCCAAATCCTGCCCACCACATTGAAGCCCCACCCATTTTATGATGCCAATCATGTAATTTGGAAACACCCAACCCCAGCCCTGAGGAGTTCTCCGAAGGCTAGAGTCAAGAACGTTCACAGGTACATATAGCAGTATCCAGGGCATTTCAACAAAATGCACTGGAGACATCCCTGGCATTCAAGGGGTTAAAATGGCAATTTAATCAGTAAGGAGTTTCGAAATTCAGATTTGTTCCCTATGGTGCCGTTGGTATGCCCATAATTAAAGGAGCAGTAAACTTTTTTTTTATGAAAATGTATATGTTATAGAGCTTTTCCTGCTGAGTAAAACAATGTCACCCCCACCACTGTCAGTTGTTTTATTCAAATGTTATAACAGTTCAAATAACCAGGAAGTGAATTTACTGTGTTTACTTCCTGATACTTCTAACTGACAGGAAGTGACTCAGCAGTTTCTATCACATTCTATGGAGAACTGTATGTCACTGACTTTCCTCTCCATTAGATTGTAACAGGAGAACTAACTGGAATTCGGTCACTAGAGGGCACTGCTAATGTAAAAAAAAAGCACAGTTTAAACAATAATAACTGTGGAAATATGTATCTGTCAGCAGTGGGAGCACACTTATGTAACTCAACAGGAAATGACCTACAATATATGTTTTTTCATAAAAAAGTTTACTGCTCCTTTAATCCTTTGAGTGCCAGACAGGTATGCAACACATTGCAAAGCAATGCGTTACATACCCCTCTGGCACTCAATGGGTTAAAGGGTATCCCCCAGAACAGTGTGGGTCCGAAGGTAAATAATTAAGCCTCAGTGGGTCTTTTCTATGTTATGAGAATAGCAATAACTACAGCAACCTTACTGCCCTCGGACATAGCTGTATCCCATTAGAAGAGTGCAAAACGTATTGCGAAGCAGTGTGTTGTGCAACCCTCTGGTCCTTAAAGCTGAACTATCACCGTAAATAAAGCCCCCCCCCCCTAATAATTAGGCATATGGCAATATGCTTAGAAGCAGTGCTATTATCCAGCAGCGGTACCGTGTTATGAAGAAATCCTTCTTCTGAGACTGAAGGGCAGGCTTCTTGCTATTAGAGGCATCTGTGCTCCTGCACCGTCAGTCCCTTCCTGTTACCTTAAGGTACCATGAAAGAGACCAGGACTGACAGCGCAGGCGTGCAGATGTCTCTAAGCCAAGATGTCTGCACTCAAGCCTGGCCGCCGGACTCAGAAGAAGAAGGATTTCTTCATAACGCAGTACTTGTGTGTGATAATAGCACTGTTTCTAAGCATATCACCATATCCCTAATTATTGGCTGGGGGGGGCTTTATTTAGGGTGATAGTTCCGCTTTAAAGGGTTAAAGCCACATTTAAATGAGAATTTGGCTAATATTTATTTGCAGTTGTATTACTCCAGAATTATTGCAGTTTTTCTTAATATATCAGGATTAGTATGTACAAAGCAATACTTGCAGATTAACACTAATAATCCCCCCCTCACAGCCGAAAATCCTAATGGCCACTGTGAATTTTGCCCTTGTGCATTTGTTTAAGATAAAACATTTTTAATCAGTCCTGAATATAAGGTCCACGGAGGCGGACATGATGGTTACTAGTAGGACCACTGGATATAAACTCCTCCCACTGTACATGAAAATCCTAACCTTTTACAGACAACGGGAATGTGCAACACATTGTGATCCTTAAAGGGATAGTAATACTTAAAATGTAAAAAAATATGTTGTAGGGTTTATCCCCCTGAGTAAAACAAGAGTACTCCCACTGCTGAAAGGTGTTTAATTCAAAAGTTATTAATTTTCAAAGTTGAATTTTTTAGGTGCAATATCACAGTAGCCTGAAATTGTACAGTGGCGCTGTTGCTACACCATCCTATGGACAGCTCTGGTCCCAGGACCATAAATCTCCATAGGATGGTGTAGCAACAGCGCCACTGTACAATTTCAGGCCACTGTGATATTGCACCTAAAAAATTCAACTTTGAAAATTAATAACTTTTGAATGAAACACCTTTCAGCAGTGGTAGTACTCTTGTTTTACTCAGGGGGATAAACCCTACAACATATTTTTTTTTTACATTTTAACTATTACTATCCCTTTAAAGGGTAAAGTCTGCAAAATTCTTAGGGACATTAGGATGTTCTGGCCATGGTAAGTGGGGGGTCATTACTGGGCGATATTAGTTAAGATAAGATTTAGAGATAACAGAGATCATAGCTCAGTGTTAAGCAACTTCCAGCTGATGAGGACTAAAATTTAATCCCCAACCTGCCAGTAGTCTGCAATTGCTGGAGTGTCAAAAGTCACCTGCCACAGCCGGATTTATCAATAGGCCTACTAGGCACTGGCCTAGGGTGCCATATTTTCTGGGGCGCCAGGCAGTGACCAGTCACACCCACTGCCCAATTGCCCGGTATTTTTTATTGTAAGGAGAAATTGTGCTGTGTTTTGTGTATGGTGGTGTGCACTTAAGAGGGCGCTGCCATTTGGTTTACAACTGCCTCCATCTAAATCCTTATCATCTCATCCCTGTGTAAGACTACAGACAAGGGGTGATAACCACAGGGCTTAAAATTTGAAGTCCCTTGCTACTAGCCAGACCTGAAACGTTACTCGCCACTGCAAGCCATAGCATACCCACCAGGGCTGAATTTCTACTCGCCAGAGCTGAATTTTCACTCGCCATTGGCTAGTCGCGAGTGGAAATTTTGAGCCCAGATGTACTTACATGTGATCCTGTGTTCCCCTTGCTAGCCTTTGACATGGGGCGGCATGGCGGATTGGTGGCAGTGTAACAGAGGGCTGGCCCACATGGGGGAAATAGGGAGTGATTAGGAATGCTGCCATCCAGAAGCAATTGTAAAATTGAAGGTTTTGATGCAAATTGCAAACTCTACTAACTGCCGGTGTGGTTAGGGGTTGTGATAAAGGCGGGGCTAGGGGCGCCGGAGGGTGTTGTGTCAAGGGTCACCTTAGATGTAAATCCGGACCTGTCTCCTGACTTTTATAACCAGAGGTGCAACTACTGGGGGTGCAGAGGATGCCCTTGTGGTGGGGCCCAGAATACAAAGGCACCCATCTGCCGAGTGTAAGGGCTCCCCCCAAAAAAAATTAGCACTGTTGCCCTCCAAAGTCTAGTTACCCCACTGGTTATATAACTGCTTCCTTTGACCTTGCTATATCTGCAGTGCATCATGTACAGTTACATTGAAGATATACAAGTCATCATCACAAGCTATTCTGGGAAAATCGTAGAAAGTAAATTGTTGCTCTATGTAGATGGGAAAGGTTTGTCTTCTTGTGCCGTTTCACAGTTATTCGTCCCAGGCTCACACCAACTAGGACACAAATCACACAACAAGTACCTATTTAGCAGCTTTCGTGTAATTTCATGGTCTCATCATAGACAGATTTAACTGAAGCCCAGCAGTGCACAACATGCTGCCACCCGACCGAGGTGTTTATTGCAGACAATTTGCACCACGCCTGCCTCTGATTCAGGCAAATTGTACCATTATCTACATCCGTTCTACAATGGTCTTTTTATTCCAGGATGGAATTTTCTTAAAGTGCATTGCCTGCTTCTTGGTGCTTTTTTCATAAAAGGGTAGTAATACTTAGAGACAAGGTTTTCTTAAGCGAAGGAGCATGTTGTAAGTTGTAAAACCCATGACTACCTACCTGCCTACCTATCCACACACCCACACAGAGACACACAGACCTATTATAAACACAGACACACTTTACTGACACACATACCCATTTACAGGCTATTTTTTAACCCCTTGGGTGCTATAGAGATCTGCAATGGGAGATCTCTTTAGCAACCAAGTGATTAACTATTTGAATGCCAGAGGGGTACACAACCCTCTGGCACTGAAAGCTTTTTTCGTTCTTTCTTGCTATAGACCATAGATATTTTCTGTATCAGGAAACAGTGGATGGATCTGGGGACTGGTCATGTGAGGAATAGGGGTGTGGCCATGGGAGGAGCTAAAAACCCATAGAGTGCCTTGCCTAGGGCAACTGGGATGTATATCCAGTCCTCGTCTTATCCATGTCTGTCATAGTCAGTCATCGCTTATTGGGTCTGATGTACTAAGGAGAACTATGTACTATGTACTAAGCATTCACACTGAATTAAATGTGGGGGCCTTTAACCCTTTGCGTGCCAGAGAGGTATTCAACGCATTGCAACACAATGCGTTGGGTACCTCACTGACACTCAAAGGGTTAATCCCTTAACTGCTAGAGAGGTCTCCAATGCATTGATTTGCACTGCAAACATTTCTACTGCTCAGAGCGTTAAAATGCCCATGTAAAGGAGCACAAACACCTACATTGGTTGGGTTATTTAAATACCTTATACTCTATTCTATGCTCTGGGGGTTCCCATTCCTGCCTTTCCAGGACTCCGTTTACAACAGCCATCTTGATAAATGTCACAGATGTCATAGTGTTTTGTTGTCTGTAAATGGACCAGCGCTATCAGCCTTTCTGAATACAATAACTGTTGGCGCTAACCTCAATACATTAAAGTAGCAGTAAGATTTTTTTTTTTATGACAAAGACATATATTGTAGGGTTTTCCCGTTAAGTAAAAGAATGCTTCTCCCACTGCTGGAGGATGAATCTTTCAAGAGTTACAATTCCAAATTATTATTTTTTTCATTAATAGTGCCCTCTAGTGGTGAAAAGCTATTCTGTTGCATTCTATGGAAGAGGTGAGTCACTGACAAACAGTTCTCAATAGAATGTGAAAGAAACTGCTGAGTCACTTCCTGACTGTTTGAACTATCAGAAAGTAACTATGCTTTTATTCACATCCTGACAGATTGAACAGTTATACTGTAACTTTTGAATAAAACAAGCAATGAGCGGACGTTTGTTTTCATTTTCAAGAAACACCCTTTAACATATACAGTACATTTCCACAAAATGAAAAAATACCGATCTTTTAAACAATTCACAAACAAATTGTGTATATATAGGATAGTCCACACGTATTAAAAAATTGTGTTTAGGGTTAGATTTTAGGATCTAACATAAAATAACTAATTTTTACAGATGTTGGCCAGAAGTACCTAATATTTAAGATTATATAACCCAATTTATTTGTGTTAGCATCCCTTTAAATGAATAGGAATTTGGGAACATTTATGTGTTCCTCTAGTGCTGATGGTTCACATTAAGGATGCACTAAGGTGTGATAAAGAGGTGATAAAGTGGAGATAAATTCTCCAGTTCCCATGTTATTCTATAGGCTCCATAGCATAACATAGAAACTGGAGAAATTATATCACTGGAGAACTCCTCTCCGCTTTATCACCTCTTTATCATACTTTAGTACGTAAACCCCCATTTCTTCTTAGTACGGCAGTAAAATTTCAAGGATAGGTCTAATGCTGACAGACGCTTTATTCAAAAGTAATTACAGTTCACACTGAAGCAATGGTTCTGTTACTAATACAGGAGACCTGTAGCCAATGGCTCACCTCCCCCACAGAAAATAATAGAATAATTGTCTGGCGTAACAATAGGGGTCACAAGGAACGCACCTGTGACCGGGCCCGTCACTCCAGGGACCTGTCCTCCCCCTGCGACCCCATCGCCATGTGCCCGCAGCAACTCAGCTGATCTCCTGGCGCTAGGAGATGATGTCATCTCCCAGCGGTTTGCATTACTGAGAACCGTGCGGGAGATGGAGGTAGGAGATGGACACAGGGCAATGTGAAGGTCGGGGGGGGGGGGCCTGGGCCCATGGCAATTTCTGCATCAGGGCCCGATGGCTTCTAGTTACACCACTGATTGTCTGGATGCCAAGTTGCTGTGTTACTAAAATTAAAAAAAAAGCAACACCTCGGACTGTAATAATTATTAATAAAGCAGGTTCCACCTGAAAAAAAAAATCTACAATGTGTTTTTTCCTATTATCACTACTTTTCCTTTAACTATGGTTTGTCATCTTTCAGTATGCCTTTTATTTTCCAGCTCTGTATCTCCCATAAAAAAATTAAATATTTAGCTACTAGATATAAATTGTCCATGGCTTTCTTTCCCCAAAGAACAACTATGTTTGAGTTGTGTAATCAATTAGCTAAGAACAGTACCTGTGGTTTACAGTGTCCATTAAGGAGAGCTATAATGAAAATGAATTACTGCTCGTGACGGTGCACTATATAGGCCTTAATGTTCAGAACCGTGCTTGTTACAATAACAAATCAATATGTTTACTTCCCAGTAAACCAGTGGTGAGGAAACCGAGGTCATCCAGCTATTCAGGACTACAATTTCCATCATCCCCAGCCAGCCAACGGCTGGCTGGGGATGATGGGAATTGCAGTTTTGAACAGCTGGAGGGCCTCTGGTAGGCTGCACAACACTGCAGTAAACTATATACAAGACCTTTCAATAGCCAACCAGAGCTCTTAACCCTAAGGATAGAAATGTTCTTTAAACATGTTCATGCCAAAGACACAAAGTACAGAGATACTTAGCTGTATTTCTGGCAGAAGAGGGAATACGGGATTATACTATGTGGCAAATGTGTTAACGTATCATTAAATCTTCACTAATTAGTTACTTAAAAGGTTCTTATTAGCAAATGTGACTTGTCCATATCTGTCAATGGACGGCATACAAGAAAGTGGCCCATTTGTTATGTGAAATGTAGTTCTGACAGAAAAATTATTAGTGCATAAATGTTTGGAAATTGTGCATGTATATTGTGAATTAGTGAAGTTTATTCTTTTTTTTTAAATAATGCATTTTTTAAAAGTGCGTGTGGCTAAAAGTATGCTATTGTGTGTGTCTGGGAGGGATTAGCAATGTCCCCTAATTCTGTAAAGCAGTTAGCACTCATTTACCGTAAAATATCGGGTATAATACGCACAATTTTACCCCCTTCACCTTATGTGAAGTGTGTGGGGGGGTGTATTATACCCGAGAGTGTATTTTGATGACTTAAAATTTTTTTAATTACTGCCGGCTACCTTCCCTTCCCACCCCCCAACGCGGTCCGATGTCTAAAGAAGCCTTTCTTTTGCTGCACTTGATACAGTGTTAAGCTCTGTGTCCCATCTTCCCTGTGGGCGGGCGGCAGACTTGCATTTCCTGCCTGCTTACTTCCATGGACTTTCAGGACCTTCTGCCTCCAGCCAATGATAATGCACCTGCATTACCATTGGCTGGAGGCGGAAGGTCCAGAAAGTTCTTTGAAGGAAGCGGGCGGAAAATGCAAGCCTGCCGCCCGTCCGCAGGGAAGATGGGACACAGAGCTTAAAACGGATCACAGTATTCAAGTGCAGCAAAAGAAAGTAAGGCTTCTTTTGACATCAGGTCACGCTCGGGGGGAGGGAGGGAAGGTAGCCGGCAGCAATAATTTTTTTTAAGTAAAGGGGAAAACAAGGGTGCGTATTATACATAGGCACTCTTGTTTTCCCCTAAAATCTTGGGCATAATATACACCTGCGTATTATACACAGGTGCGTATTATACCTGAGATTTTACGGTACATGAATCGGACTGTGTTATTAATTCAGCAGTTCTATTCAACATCAAGGCAATAGTATGTTTGTTGCGTCAAAACATGCGCAATCTCTAAAAGCTCATTTGTTACAGCATTCAAAAAAATAGCCTCCTATTGTTTGTAAGGACCAATAATAATGAATCGCTGATAGATCTACATCAGTCTTGTATGTCAGTAATATATAATTATTATTAAAAAAAAATCACAAAATGTAGCTAAAATTTTCTCTAAGTAATGACGAAAGATTTGCACAGAGTCAGCAATCCAGTCTGTGAAAACAGTCTCAGTCTGTGCATGGAGGAGCTATTTTAAACCTTCAGTTCTACTAATTTTAATAACCAGGCAGAAACGTTCATAAAGTTCATTTTTAACACTAATACAGCTTTTACAACACATATATATATAGTGGGAAGGAGGGTGTATGGTTTTGGATGGCCTCAGGCTGCTCTATAGGTAGTATGGAGTGACATATGGGAGATTGAGATTTATTGAGGCTTAGGTACCTATGGGCTGGTGTGGGTGCCTGCCCAGCACTTGACACAGAATAATCCACACTGGCATACCTCCCAAGTGTCCCTCTTTAGGAGGGACAGTCCCTCTTTGAGACCCAAATCCCCCTGTCCCTCTTTTTCTACCCTGATGTCCCTCTTTTCAGGACATCAGAGTGAGTGGTGTGTATATTAGTCTATCACATTGCTCCACAGCAATGAAATTCACATAAATGTTTAGATAATGTTCAGTATATGTGTTCGTAAATGAATTTGTGTAAATAAAATACTTTGGTCTTGTTCTAAATCCTTTAGTCAGTTACAAAAGAGGTGTCAATAGGTCACAAAGTAACCTAAAAATTCCCTGCCCACCAGCCACGCCCCCAAAAACACCACCTAAAACACAAGTGTCCCTCTTTGGCCATTTGAAATGTTGGGAAGTATGCGCTGGATATATATCAAAATAGCTGATGAGGCTGAAAAAAATGCCCAGAGCATTCAGACCATGCCACATCACCTCTGTTGATCCAAAGGAAGAAAAAAATCGTGTTGAAGCCATTTTTAATCAAGCCCCAAGAGGGAAAAATTCCTTCCTGACCCCAAAAGGCAGATGAATGTTTTTCTGAATCAACATCCTACCTGGTTTCAAACCAAACCTCATAATCCTCAATATTGTTCTGAGCTGCAAGTACAGTATCTGCAAACACAACATTCCGAGGCAAAGAATTCCACAGCCTTGCTGCCTTTACAATAAAAAGGCCCTGCCTTTGTTTTAGTTGAAAACTCATTTCTTCTACTCTTAATGACCCTTTGTGTTTTTACTCATCTCTAGAACTAAATAATTTGTATTGACCTTTCAGTATATGTGTAAATGGTAATCATATTACCCTTTAGCTTGCTCTTCTAGAATGAAAACAGTTTGCCTAATCTCTCTTCATAACTCAGATTTGTCAATCCCGTTATCAGTTTTGTTTCATATCTCTTTAATTATTCCAGTTCAATAATGTTGTTTTTAAGAACTGGAGCCAGAAACTGTACTACATATTCTAAACAAGGCCTTACCAAGATTTATATAGTGGTAGAATTATATTCCCATCCCATGTATCTATACCCCTTTTTATGCAGGCTAGTACCCTATTTGCTTTTACAGCAGCTGAGTGATACTGCACACTGCTGTGAAGTCTATTGTCTATCAGTACTCCTAAATCTTTTTCTAATGAGGATTCCCCCAACTGCAGTTGTTTCCCATTTAGTTTATATGTAGCATGTTTGTATCTGCAGCCCAAATGAGTGTATAACCCTGATGTCCCCCTGTTTAGGAGATCAGACTGTGTGGTGTGTATAGAAGTGTATCACCCTGGTGTCCCTGTGTTTAGGAGATCAGACTGTGTGGTGTGTATAGAAGTGTATCACCCTGGTGCCCCTGTGTTTAGGAGATCAGACTGTGTGGTGTGTATAGAAGTGTATCACCCTGGTGTCCCTGTGTTTAGGAGATCAGACTGTGTGGTGTGTGTAGAAGTGTATCACCCTGGTGTCCCTGTGTTTAGGAGATCAGACTGTGTGGTGTGTATAGAAGTGTATCACCCTGGTGTCCCTGTGTTTAGGAGATCAGACTGTGTGGTGTGTATAGAAGTGTATCACCCTGGTGTCCCTGTGTTTAGGAGATCAGACTGTGTGATGTGTATATAAGTGTATCACCCCGGTGTCCCTGTGTTTAGGAGATCAGACTGTGTGGTGTGTATAGTAGTGTATCACCCCGGTGTCCCTGTGTTTAGGAGATCAGACTGTGTGGTGTATATAGAAGTGTATCACCCCGGTGTCCCTGTGTTTAGGAGATCAGACTGTGCGGTGTGTATAGAAGTGTATCACCCCGGTGTCCCTGTGTTTAGGAGATAAGACTGTGCGGTGTGTATATAAGTGTATCACCCTGGTGTCCCTGTGTTTAGGAGATCAGACTGTGCGGTGTGTATATAAGTGTATCACCCTGGTGTCCCTGTGTTTAGGAGATCAGACTGTGTGGTGTGTATAGAAGTGTATCACCCTGGTGTCCCTGTGTTTAGGAGATCAGACTGTGTGGTGTGTATAGAAATGTATCACCCTGGTGTCCCTGTGTTTAGGAGATCAGACTGTGTGGTGTGTATAGAAGTGTATCACCCTGGTGTCCCTGTGTTTAGGAGATCAGACTGTGTGGTGTGTATAGAAATGTATCACCCTGGTGTCCCTGTGTTTAGGAGATCAGACTGTGTGGTGTGTATATAAGTATATCACCCTGGTGTCCCTGTGTTTAGGAGATCAGACTGTGTGGTGTGTATAGAAATGTATCACCCTGGTGTCCCTGTGTTTAGGAGATAAGACTGTGTGGTGTGTATATAAGTGTATCACCCTGGTGTCACTGTATTTAGGAGATCAGACTGTGCGGTGTGTATATAAGTGTATCACCCTGGTGTCACTGTATTTAGGAGATCAGACTGTGTGGTGTGTATATAAGTGTATCACCCTGGTGTCCCTGTGTTTAGGAGATCAGACTGTGTGGTGTGTATAGAAGTGTATCACCCTGGTGTCCCTGTGTTTAGGAGATCAGACTGTGTGGTGTGTATAGAAGTGTATCACCCTGGTGTCCCTGTGTTTAGGAGATCAGACTGTGTGGTGTGTATAGAAGTGTATCACCCTTGTGCCCCTGTGTTTAGGAGGTCAGACTGTGTGGTGTGTATAGAAGTGTATCACCCCGGTGTCCCTGTGTTTAGGAGATCAGACTGTGTGGTGTGTATAGAAGTGTATCACCCCGGTGTCCCTGTGTTTAGGAGATCAGACTGTGTGGTGTGTATAGAAGTGTATCACCCTGGTGTCCCTGTGTTTAGGAGATAAGACTGTGCGGTGTGTATATAAGTGTATCACCCTGGTGTCCCTGTGTTTAGGAGATCAGACTGTATGGTGTGTATAGAAGTGTATCACCCTGGTGTCCCTGTGTTTAGGAGATAAGACTGTGCGGTGTGTATATAAGTGTATCACCCTGGTGTCCCTGTGTTTAGGAGATCAGACTGTGTGGTGTGTATAGAAGTGTATCACCCTGGTGTCCCTGTGTTTAGGAGATCAGACTGTGTGGTGTGTATAGAAGTGTATCACCCTGGTGTCCCTGTGTTTAGGAGATCAGACTGTGTGGTGTGTATAGAAGTGTATCACCCTGGTGTCCCTGTGTTTAGGAGATCAGACTGTGTGGTGTGTATATAAGTGTATCACCCTGGTGTCCCTGTGTTTAGATCAGACTGTGTGGTGTGTATAGAAGTGTATCACCCTGGTGTCCCTGTGTTTAGGAGATCAGACAGTGTGGTGTGTATATAAGTGTATCACCCTGGTGTCCCTGTGTTTAGGAGATCAGACTGTGTGGTGTGTATAGAAGTGTGTCACCCTGGTGTCCCTGTGTTTAGGAGATAAGACTGTGCGGTGTGTATATAAGGGTATCACATTGCTCCACAGTAAGAAAACACATTAATGTTTGTTTAACCCCTTAATGACTCATGATGTGTCAATACCATCACACCAGTGAGGATCCTGGCACGTCATGGAATAATGGCATGCCCCTCTGCCATCCCAGAATGCAAAAAAGTGCCATGGTCCTCTAGGGCCTCCCACCCTCAGACTGTGGGGTCCTTAATAAGTTAAACTTCAGTATATGCTTTTGTAAATTAGTCTGTGTAAATAAAATACTGTGGGTTTTTGCTCTAAATCATTTATTCAGTTACACAAAGAGCTGTCAATAGTTAATGAAATAACCTAAAAATTCTCCGTAATGCTGCGCCTGCCATTCCCACCCCCAACACACCCACCTAAAACAAAAGTGTCTTTGGCCATTTGAATTGTTGGCAGGTATGTGTGTTGTATCCCTGAACGGAGTAAAGCGGAAGCTGCAGAGTGTTAGAAGACTATACAGTTAAGGCAGAGAGATTGTATGCTCTGAGCTCTTTTGCTGTCTATCTACAGTAGGCTATTTCACAACCAATCAGGTTGTGAGTATAAATTTAAGAGACTGCGGAGGTTGTCTATTAAAGGGATAGCAATGTTTCACAAAAAAGCAGCTTCAATAGAGTTTGGGCCATGGAGAGTGTTATTTCAATACTGTCAGAGTTGTAGTTCAAGAGTAATTGAATGATAAAGGATCCCTCTCCCAGCCCTTTTACTGATGTAAAACTGCTCACCTCAGAGCAGCAAGACTGTCCAGATGGATCACAGAGAGGGATAATCTTCAGTGATCATAAGGAAAAACCTGAAAAAACTGTCAAGGGGGCAGAGATTTCATTGTTCTCACAGAAGAAGATTGTCCCTTGCTGTGAGCTGTCCAGTCAGGAGACCAGATTCCACATCTAAGGGGAGGTGCTTACACTAGGTAACAGGGGCGGGAGGGGGATACTTTATCATTCAATTATTCTTGAACTGCAACTCGGACAGTATTGAAATAACACTCTCCATGGCCCAAATACTATGAAGATTAATCGGAGCTGCTGTTTTTGTGAAAAATTACTATGTAGTGACCCTTCATGTTTTCACGGTACATTACCCCACACCCTTCTAGCGCTCAAAAGGTTACAATTCAGGACCAAAATTAGCCAGCGCCATTGGGATATAAGAGTTGAAGTGTAGTTCTTATTTGTAATTAACTGCTAAGCCCAGCAGAAAGACATTGAGTTGATTTGTACTTAGCAGGAATTAATAAATGGGTCCTTAAACAGAGATTGCAAAGCAGGAGGTTTAGCAAAATTTCGCATCCAGGTTCTAATTACACTGTAATGACAGAGCTGGCATTTTGTGTGACTATTTATTGAAAGCTTTGAAAAATATGTGTCTTTAATATCCAATTAATCGTATATACTTAATTGGTAAGGCAACGTGATTGTATGATACAGCTATCAAAATAGAGCATAACATTTCAGACATCCCAGACAGCTGTATGCTGGGTAATCAAGCATTCCCATGCAGTACTTAACCTGTGAGCTTTCTTGTCCTGCTAGAATCCATAATTTTGTTTAGGAACGCTTGTTACATTGTGAGACAATTCTGCCCCCTAGTGTTTTGTATGCAATAATACACTGGCTCTTACTAGCAATAAAATGATTTGATTACCTGTGTTATCCTATGGACCGAGGGCCTTATGCCGAAAGCAAAAGATGAGCAATTCTGGAGCAAACCAACTTCACCATGGAGGATATATAATATTCCCAAAATCCCCAATGTTTTAAATGGGGCTTTTAACTCTTTAAGTGTCAGAGAGGTATTGCGATGGATATCTCTATGGCACTCAAAAGGTTAATCCCTCGAATGATAGAGCCCCATTTCAGGGCCATTTTAATGCCTGGGAGTACGCCGGGGCCTCAGGCTTTGGGGGAGGGGGAATATCTCCACAAATTCTGGTTTTCTTTCTGTAGTAAGTGTCCCCATTTAAGTGAAGAAAGCATCTTTTGACGAGCAAGACTATCCCGATGCCGCCCACTCCTATGAGTAGAATGGAAGCAGCGGACCTCTCTTGCTCCCCTGCATCGCCACTATTGATCCCCCAGCTGGGATATGAGTAGTTGGGGGTATCAGGAGGGGTCCTGATGCTCTACCACGAGGTTTGGCATTTAATACAATTAAAAAAAAAGTTTGTCTCGTGGGCAACCCATGATAAAGACAAACAAAACATTGGAACATGCTGGAACATAGCAGTTCAGCAGCGTAATACCACAGTTGTAGAATCCATGAAACCTTATCACATAGCATAATTAAAATCATACCTGCTACTTCACAGACAGATGGTATCGAAGGGAGAGTTATGGAGTGGCATGCTGGCAAGCGGTGCAGGGTATGTGAGTCAACGTGTTTCACTCCTTAGAGGTGCTTAATCATGACTGTACAAAGGAAAGACTTCCAACACGCTGGTATTTAAACAAATCTTAAGTTTAATGGATTTTACAGCTGTGATATTACGCTGCTGAACCACTATCTTCCAGTGCGATCCATTGTTTTGTTTGTGTGTATCTATATTGGATGGAGTTGGAGAAATCCAGGATTGTCACTGTTCTACACACATCTATTATCCCCCCTAAGACAAAGGAAAAATAAGGAGTCATGTTTGGATATCCCTGGATGTGTACACTCCCCAAGGTCATTAACATAATCCTAGATCACACAGTGGAGCAGCTTTTTCTCGTTTAATTTGCACACAAAACCCATACTAAACATAGATAGATAGATAGATAGATATGGAAGAAGTCTAGTGAGTGTGGTTCATTCTACTACAAATCATATATATAGGCATTTATATCAAGTGACACTTGTGTTGAGATATATGCGGAATGCCTTGATATTTATATTATATTACATTATAGTTATATTACATATGAAATGCCACGTGTTATTAATGTATCAACTAATGTGTGTGTGTTGTCATATGTACCAAATGATCCTTGTACTATCATACTTACTGACTGACACTTTTACTGTCATAGTTACCAAGAGTCACTTGTGTTGTCATACATACCAATGACCCTTGTGCTGTCATACTTACCGAATGTCACTTATGTTGTCATACAAACTAAATGACCTTTGTACTGGCATACTTACACAATGTCACCTATGTTATCGTACGTACCAAACAACTCTTGTACTGGCATACTTACAGAATGTTGCCTATGTTATCATACGTACCAAACGACTCTTGTACTGGCATACTTACACAATGTCACCTGTGTTATCGTACGTACCAAACGACTCTTGTACTGGCATACTTACAGAATGTCACCTGTGTTATCATACGTACCAAACGACTCTTGTACTAACATACTTACAGAATGTCACCTGTGTTATCATACGTACCAAACGACTCTTGTACTGGCATACTTACAGAATGTCACCTGTGTTATCATACGTACCAAACGTCTCTTGTACTGACATACTTACAGAATGTCACCTATGTTATCAAACGTACCAAACGACTTATACTGGCATACTTACAGAATGTCACCTACGTTATCACACGTACCAAACAACTCTTGTACTGGCATACTTTCAGAATCTCACCTACGTTACCACACGTACCAAATGACTCTTGTACTGGCATACTTACAGAATGTCACCTACGTTATCACACGTACCAAACGACTCTTGTACTGGCATACTTACAGAATGTCACCTACGTTATCACACGTACCAAACGACTCTTGTACTGGCATACTTACAGAATGTCACCTGTGTTATCATACGTACCAAACGACTCTTGTACTGGCATACTTACAGAATGTCACCTGTGTTATCATACGTACCAAACAACTCTTGTACTGGCATACTTACAGAATGTCGCCTATGTTATCATACGTACCAAACAACTCTTGTACTGACATACTTACAGAATGTCGCCTATGTTATCATACGTACCAAACGACTCTTGTACTGACATACTTACAGAATGTCACCTACATTATCATACGTACCAAACGACTCTTGTACTGACATACTTACAGAATGTCACCTGTGTTATCATACGTACTAAACGACTCTTGTACCGGCATACTTACAGAATGTCACCTACATTATCATACGTACCAAATGACTCTTGTACTGACATACTTACAGAATGTCACCTGTGTTATCATACGTACCAAATGACTTGTACTGACATACTTACAGAATGTCACCTACATTATCATGCGTACCAAACGACTTGTACTGACATACTTACAGAATGTCACCTGTGTTATCATACGTACCAAACGACTCTTGTACTGACATACTTACAGAATGTCTCCTGTGTTATCATACGTACCAAACGACTCTTGTACTGACATACTTACAGAATGTCTCCTGTGTTATCATACGTACCAAACGACTTGTACTGACATACTTACAGAATGTCACCTATGTTATCATACGTACCAAACGACTCTTGTACTGACATACTTACAGAATGTCACCTGTGTTATCATACGTACCAAACGACTCTTGTACTGGCATACTTATACAATGTCACCTATGTTATCACACGTACCAAACGACTTGTACTGACATACTTACAGAATGTCACCTGTGTTATCATACGTACCAAACGACTTGTACTGACATACTTACAGAATGTCTCCTGTGTTATCATACGTACCAAACGACTCTTGTACTGGCATACTTACAGAATGTCACCTGTGTTATCATACGTACCAAACGACTTGTACTGACATACTTACAGAATGTCTCCTGTGTTATCATACGTACCAAACAACTCTTGTACTGACATACTTACAGAATGTCACCTACGTTATCATACGTACCAAACGACTCTTGTACTGGCATACTTACAGAATGTCACCTACGTTATCATACGTACCAAACGACTCTTGTACTGACATACTTACAGAATGTCTCCTGTGTTATCGTACGTACCAAACGACTCTTGTACTGGCATACTTACAGAATGTCACCTGTGTTATCATACGTACCAAACGACTCTTCTACTGGCATACTTACAGAATGTCACCTGTGTTATCATACGTACCAAACGACTCTTGTACTGACATACTTACAGAATGTCACCTGTGTTATCATACGTACCAAACAACTCTTGTACTAACATACTTACAGAATGTCACCTGTGTTATCATACGTACCAAACGTCTCTTGTACTGACATACTTACAGAATGTCACCTATGTTATCAAACGTACCAAACGACTTATACTGGCATACTTACAGAATGTCACCTACGTTATCACACGTACCTAACAACTCTTGTACTGGCATACTTTCAGAATGTCACCTACGTTACCACACGTACCAAATGACTCTTGTACTGGCATACTTACAGAATGTCACCTACGTTATCACACGTACCAAACGACTCTTGTACTGGCATACTTACAGAATGTCACCTACGTTATCACACGTACCAAACGACTCTTGTGCTGGCATACTTACAGAATGTCACCTGTGTTATCATACGTACCAAACGACTCTTGTACTGGCATACTTACAGAATGTCACCTGTGTTATCATACGTACCAAACAACTCTTCTACTGGCATACTTACAGAATGTCGCCTATGTTATCATACGTACCAAACGACTCTTGTACTGACATACTTACAGAATGTCGCCTACGTTATCATACGTACCAAACGACTCTTGTACTGACATACTTACAGAATGTCGCCTATGTTATCATACGTACCAAACGACTCTTGTACTGACATACTTACAGAATGTCACCTACATTATCATACGTACCAAACGACTCTTGTACTGACATACTTACAGAATGTCACCTGTGTTATCATACGTACTAAACGACTCTTGTACCTGCATACTTACAGAATGTCACCTACATTATCATACGTACCAAATGACTCTTGTACTGACATACTTACAGAATGTCACCTGTGTTGTCATACGTACCAAATGACTTGTACTGACATACTTACAGAATGTCACCTACATTATCATGCGTACCAAACGACTTGTACTGACATACTTACAGAATGTCACCTGTGTTATCATACGTACCAAACGACTCTTGTACTGACATACTTACAGAATGTCTCCTGTGTTATCATACGTACCAAACGACTTGTACTGACATACTTACAGAATGTC
Source organism: Rhinophrynus dorsalis (assembly GCA_037306005.1). Taxonomy (NCBI): domain Eukaryota; kingdom Metazoa; phylum Chordata; class Amphibia; order Anura; family Rhinophrynidae; genus Rhinophrynus; species Rhinophrynus dorsalis. Next base: position 102,880,867 of record CM074728.1, read on the forward strand.
ACCTGTGTTATCATACGTACCAAACGACTTGTACTGACATACTTACAGAATGTCTCCTGTGTTATCATACGTACCAAACGACTCTTGTACTGGCATACTTACAGAATGTCACCTGTGTTATCATACGTACCAAACGACTTGTACTGACATACTTACAGAATGTCTCCTGTGTTATCATACGTACCAAACGACTCTTGTACTGGCATACTTACAGAATGTCACCTGTGTTATCATACGTACCAAACGACTTGTACTGACATACTTACAGAATGTCTCCTGTGTTATCATACGTACCAAACAACTCTTGTACTGACATACTTACAGAATGTCACCTACGTTATCATACGTACCAAACGACTCTTGTACTGGCATACTTACAGAATGTCACCTACGTTATCATACGTACCAAACGACTCTTGTACTGACATACTTACAGAATGTCTCCTGTGTTATCATACGTACTAAACTACTCTTGTACTGGCATACTTACAGAATGTCACCTGTGTTATCATACGTACCAAACAACTCTTGTACTGACATACTTACAGAATGTCACCTACGTTATCATACGTACCAAACGTCTCTTGGACTGACATACTTACAGAATGTCACCTATGTTATCATATGTACTAAACGACTCTTGTACTGGCATACTTACAGAATGTCACCCGTGTTATCATACGTACCAAACGACTCTTGTACTGACATACTTGCACAATGTCACCTATGTTATCGTACGTACCAAACAACTCTTGTACTGGCATACTTACAGAATGTCGCCTATGTTATCATACGTACCAAACGACTCTTGTACTGACATACTTACAGAATGTCGCCTATGTTATCATACTTACCAAACGACTCTTGTAGTGACATACTTACAGAATGTCACCTATGTTATCATACGTACCAAACGACTCTTGTACTGACATACTTACAGAATGTCACCTGTGTTATCATACGTACCAAACAACTTTTGTACTGGCATACTTACAGAATGTCTCCTGTGTTATCATACGTACCAAACAACTCTTGTACTGGCATACTTACAGAATGTCGCCTATGTTATCATACGTACCAAACGACTCTTGTACTGACATACTTACAGAATGTCACCTACATTATCATACGTACCAAATGACTCTTGTACCGGCATACTTACAGAATGTCACCTGTGTTATCATACGTACTAAACAACTCTTGTACTGGCATACTTACAGAATGTCACCTACATTATCATACGTACCAAACGACTCTTGTACTGACATACTTACAGAATGTCACCTATGTTATCATACTTACCAAACGGCTGTTGTACCGGCATACTTACAGAATGTCACCTACATTATCACACGTACCAAACGACTTGTACTGACATACTTACAGAATGTCACCTGTGTTATCATACGTACCAAACGACTCTTGGACTGACATACTTACAGAATGTCACCTATGTTATCATATGTACCAAACGACTCTTGTACTGACATACTTACAGAATGTCTCCTGTGTTATCATACGTACCAAACGACTCTTGTAATGGCATACTTACAGAATGTCACCTGTGTTATCACACGTACCAAACGACTCTTGTACTGACATACTTAGAGAATGTCACCTACATTATCATACGTACCAAACGACTCTTGTACTGACATACTTACAGAATGTCACTTATGTTATCATACGTACCAAACGACTCTTGTACTGACATACTTACAGAATGTCACCTACGTTATCATACGTACCAAACGACTCTTCTACTGACATACTTACAGAATGTCACCTACATTATCATACATACCAAACGACTCTTGTACTGACATACTTACAGAATGTCACCTGTGTTATCATACGTACCAAACAACTCTTGTACTGACATACTTACAGAATGTCACCTGTGTTATCATATGTACCAAACAACTCTTGTACTGACATACTTACAGAATGTCACCTGTGTTATCACACGTACCAAACAACTCTTGTACTGACATACTTACAGAATGTCACCTATGTTATCATATGTACCAAACGACTTGTACTGACATACTTACAGAATGTCACCTGTGTTATCATACGTACCAAACGACTCTTGGACTGACATACTTACAGAATGTCACCTATGTTATCATACGTACCAAACGACTCTTGTACTGGCATACTTACAGAATGTCACCTGTGTTATCACACGTACCAAACGACTCTTGTACTGACATACTTACAGAATGTCACCTATGTTATCATATGTACCAAACGACTCTTGTACTGGCATACTTACAGAATGTCACCTGTGTTATCACACGTACCAAACGACTCTTGTACTGACATACTTACAGAATGTCACCTGTGTTATCACACGTACCAAACGACTCTTGTACTGACATACTTACAGAATGTCACCTATGTTATCATACGTACCAAACGACTCTTGTACTGACATACTTACAGAATGTCACCTACATTATCATACATACCATACGACTCTTGTACTGGCATACTTACAGAATGTCACCTATGTTATCATACGTACCAAACGACTCTTGTACTGACATACTTACAAATTGTCGCCTATGTTATCATACGTACCAAACGACTCTTCTAGTGGCATACTTACAGAATGTCGCCTATGTTATCATACGTACCAAACAACTCTTGTACTGACATACTTACAGAATGTCACCTGTGTTATCACACGTACCAAACGACTCTTGTACTGACATACTTACAGAATGTCGCCTATGTTATCATACGTACCAAACAACTCTTGTACTGACATACTTACAGAATGTCACCTGTGTAATCACACGTACCAAACGACTCTTGTACTGGCATACTTTCAGAATGTCTCCTGTGTTATCATACGTACCAAACGACTCTTGTACTGACATACATACAGAATGTCACCTACGTTATCACACGTACCAAACGACTCTTGTACTGACATACTTACAGAATGTCGCCTATGTTATCATACGTACTAAACGACTCTTGTACTGACATACTTACAGAATGTCACCTACATTATCATACGTACCAAACGACTCTTGTACTGCCATACTTACAGAATGTCACCTGTGTTATCATACATACCAAACAACTCTTGTACTGGCATACTTACAGAATGTCACCTGTGTTATCATATGTACCAAACAACTCTTGTACTGGCATACATACAGAATGTCTCCTGTGTTATCATACGTACCAAACGACTCTTGTACTGGCATACATACAGAATGTCTCCTGTGTTATCATACGTACCAAACGACTCTTGTACTGGCATACATACAGAATGTCTCCTGTGTTATCATACGTACCAAACGACTCTTGTACTGACATACTTTCAGAATGTCACTTATGTTACCACACGTACTAAACGACTCTTGTACTGACATACTTACAGAATGTCACCTATATTATCACACGTACCAAACGACTCTTGTACTGACATACTTACAGAATGTCACTTATGTTATCATACGTACCAAACGTCTCTTGTACTGACATACTTACAGAATGTCACCTGTGTTATCATACGTACCAAACGACTCTTGTACTGACATACTTACAGAATGTCACCTATGTTATCATACGTACCAAACGACTCTTGTACTGGCATACTTACAGAATGTCACCTGTGTTATCACACGTACCAAACGACTCTTGTACCGACATACTTACAGAATGTCACCTGTGTTATCATACGTACTAAATGACTCTTGTACTGACATACTTACAGAATGTCACCTATGTTATCATACGTACCAAACGACTCTTGTACCGACATACTTACAGAATGTCACCTATGTTATCATACGTACCAAACGACTCTTGTACCGACATACTTACAGAATGTCGCCTATGTTATCATACGTACCAAACTACTCTTGTACTGACATACTTACAGAATGTCACCTGTGTTATCATACGTACCAAACTACTCTTGTACTGGCATACTTACAGAATGTCACCTACGTTATCATACGTACCAAACAACTCTTTTACTGGAATACTTACAGAATGTCACCTATGTTATCATACGTACCAAACGACTCTTGTACCGACATACTTACAGAATGTCGCCTATGTTATCATACGTACCAAACGACTCTTGTACTGGAATACTTACAGAATGTCGCCTATGTTATCATACGTACCAAACGACTCTTGTACCGACATACTTACAGAATGTCGCCTATGTTATCATACGTACCAAACGACTCTTGTACCGACATACTTACAGAATGTCACCTATGTTATCATACGTACCAAACGACTCTTGTACTGACATACTTACAGAATGTCACCTATGTTATCATACGTACCAAACGACTCTTGTACCGACATACTTACAGAATGTCACCTATGTTATCATACGTACCAAACGACTCTTGTACCGACATACTTACAGAATGTCACCTATGTTATCATACGTACCAAACGACTCTTGTACTGGAATACTTACAGAATGTCGCCTATGTTATCATACATACCAAACGACTCTTGTACCGACATACTTACAGAATGTCACCTACATTATCATACGTACCAAATGACTCTTGTACTGACATACTTACAGAATGTCACCTATGTTATCATACGTACCAAACGACTCTTGTACTGACATACTTACAGAATGTCACCTATGTTATCATACGTACCAAACGACTCTTGTACTGACATACTTACAGAATGTCGCCTATGTTATCATACGTACCAAACGACTCTTGTACCGGCATACTTACAGAATGTCACCTACATTATCACACGTACCAAATGACTCTTGTACTGACATACTTACAGAATGTCACCTATGTTATCATACGTACCAAACATCTCTTGTACTGGCATACTTACAGAATGTCACCTGTGTTATCATACGTACTAAACGACTCTTGTACTGACATACTTACAGAATGTCTCCTGTGTTATCATACGTACCAAACGACTCTTGTACTGACATACTTACAGAATGTCTCCTGTGTTATCATACGTACCAAACAACTCTTGTACTGACATACATACAGAATGTCACCTGTGTTATCATACGTACCAAACGACTCTTGTACTGACATACATACAGAATGTCACCTACGTTATCACACGTACCAAACGACTTGTACTGACATACTTACAGAATGTCGCCTATGTTATCATACGTACCAAACGACTCTTGTACCGGCATACTTACAGAATGTCACCTACATTATCACACGTACCAAATGACTCTTGTACTGGCATTCTTACAGAATGTCACCTATGTTATCATATGTACTAAACGACTCTTGTACTGACATACTTACAGAATGTCACCTATGTTATCATACGTACCAAACGACTCTTGTACTGACATACTTACAGAATGTCTCCTGTGTTATCATACGTACCAAACGACTCTTGTACTGACATACTTACAGAATGTCACCTATGTTATCATACGTACCAAACGACTCTTGTACTGACATACTTACACAATGTCACCTGTGTTATCATACGTACCAAGCGACTCTTGTACTGACATACTTACAGAATGTCACCTATGTTATCATATGTACTAAACGACTCTTGTACTGACATACTTACAGAATGTCACCTGTGTTATCACACGTACCAAACATCTCTTGTACTGACATACTTACAGAATGTGACCTACGTTATCACACGTACCAAACGACTCTTGTACTGACATACTTACAGAATGTCACCTACGTTATCACACGTACCAAACGACTCTTGTACTGACATACTTACAGAATGTCACCTATGTTATCATACGTACTAAACGACTCTTGTACTGACATACTTACAGAATGTCACTTATGTTATCATACGTACCAAACGACTCTTGTACTG